>JBCAUI010042338.1:0-20923 GCA_038406195.1 Haplosyllis anthogorgicola | reverse complement strand
GATGGAAGTATGGGGTTGTGACCCCTCGTTAGAATTGCCTGGACAAAAGAATGTCTGTTCTGAAGGTTTGAAGCAAGCCCAGACAATTCTAATGAGGGGTCAGAACCTCATACTTCCATCAAAACTACACATGTCGAACTTTTCCTCAAATGGAAAAAGTGAAATATCTTGTTTATTTTTCAACAAAACATAGGCATGTGACCCATCAAAACGACATGTTTCAAGATGCCCGACACAACTGTGATGTCAGAATAGATGATTTATATGGTTTGAAAGCTTGTAGTTCCAACTGTTTACCACGCCAACGCCGACGCCAACAACTACAACTACGACTACGACTACAACTACATGGTGATTGGTATAGCACCGCTGAAACTTTCAGCTGTGCTAAAAACGCACCTGTAATTCGGTAACTTGCAGCTGCAGAGCCTGTGCGTGAGCCTCGTAGGTTGTGCTGCTCGTTTGCGTTTCCGTCATGTCCTTCTTTATTCTGTAGTATTTGTCTCTCTCTAGCTGCAACTCAGTTTCGGTACATGCAATTCTGGCTTGCAAATTTGCCACTTGTTCATCTGCTCCACTCTAAAGTAGAGGTTATTCGGTACACTATATTGCTTTATAGCTGAGCATGCATCATATCATGAATTAAACATCTAAGTGTTCCAAAACCAGTCTTTTAACAAGCAACTAAAATTATTAATGACGTCATAAAACATTTCATTTCGTCTCGTGACGTGGCAACGTAACATGCCAACAAAAACTGGAATGATTTGTGATCTGTTTTATCAATGTCATTTCATTCGATAAACAAATGCGAAATGTAATACTTTATAAGTACTGGATAAAACACACATATTTAAAGTCATTAACAAATGCATGTGAATAGCTTACCCTATTTTTTCTGATTTCATCAATTTGTGTTTTGTAAGACTCTATCCTCTGCTCAGCTAGTTTCCTATTGGTCACCTCTTCGTGAAGTTGAGTCTTGAGTTTGTCTACAGTTTTCTCGAAATCTTTACTACTTTTGAAAAGCGAGTCCTTAGTTTCGGTGACGGCAAATAGCGAGGCTTCGGTTGTTCTGGCGTTAGATATTGCCTGAAATTATTCAATTACAAAAACATTTTGTCACTCAGTGATTCGTTGTTCTTCTCCATGTATGCATGCAATACCGTAGGAGTTACAGAAACAAAGATCTAACAGCAGTCATAGAATAGAATGTCATAAATATACCTTATTCAATTGCTCCTGAAGGTCACTTCTTTCTGTGTCGTGTTTATGTTTTTCATTTGAAACTGTCTGTTTCAATTCATGCAGTTCCTTGCTGTATTCATCTCTTTGGCTTTTTACTTGTTCTTTGAGTGACTTAATTGTTGCCTGTGCTCTCTCTAAGTCTTCCTTTAGGTTTCTGTGCGTATCTTGCAGTCTAGTGTTCTCACCCTGTAAGGTGACTAGACCTCTCTTCGCCTCTAGTAAACTTATCTCTGCCTTCTGTACATTGCTCTCTGCCTCATAACGAGCCCTACATGTGATAAAATTTATTTATTATTGCTCAGTCTTCACTCACAAAACAATAGCATAATAATAGTTTGTACACTCGAAATACGCAAGTATGTCACGAAACATTTCAGTCGATAATCCGTTTTATTTTATTACAGATATCCATCACAGCAGCATTCAACAGGCTTCAATTCATTGATTCCTACATCTATGATAAAATTAATAGGCCTAACTAACTGGTGTATTGTAACGACTGTGTTTAGAAATTTTAAAAGGCATATAGCCAGACCTTCTCACTTCCTGTGCAAATAATTCAAAATTATCGACAATATTTTCTCTAACTGCATACATTATTAATATCACTGTGATTACGAACGAAAGAAAATCTATTGCATTATTACACACCTAGAAATCCTGTCACACAAATATAGCAACAGTATAGGCTGTAATATTATATATCAAGTTCGATTATAACTAAATATATTTCTACAGATACATTCATGTTGCATACTGTGTAATTTGAAACCTTCAAAGTAAAAGTAGACATTGATTTTCGAAATAGTTACCTGCTCAAAAACACACTATTTATACTACACTGCAGTTTATACTAGCTATTGATATCTTTGAATAAATAAATAATAAGCAAACCCTTTTACTACTTTATGGTGCACCGCGTACATTACCACAATAAATCAAAATGTAATTCATAATACAGGTGCATGGAATGTGATTTACGACTGCTACTACACTTAATCACTTACTTGACTTCTTGCTCAACATCCGTAGCATTTCTTGCTTTTATTTCCAGTTCACCTTCTTTTTGCATGAGCTTCGATTTCAATGTGTCCAACTCATCCCTGTTACATAATCAATGAAATTCATAAGCAAATATCTGACAAACTTCGACTAATCTGTGTTAACACTATGATGTGACTTACTGTCCTACTGTTCTTGAATAACCGCATTATGTCGTGTATGATACACACCTCATCATGGCAACTTTCTCTTCTAGAGCTTGTTTCTCTCTGATGATGTCGTTCTTTTCGTTGAGATAATCTTTTTGCATAGAGTCAACGATGTCACTTCCCTTATTCTGTAGTGTGTTAATCAGCTCATCTTTCTCTGCCAATTTTCTGCATAGTTCTTGTACATCTGATAAATAGTTTAATATAACTATTATATGTATGCATTATAACTTGCTTCCTTATTACTAAGGATCCTGAAAAAGCTTGAAAGATTTTTCGCACATGGATAAAATAGAGTGACACATGTACATGCTGTGATTACCTACAAGCCGAAAGTTACATATAATTTACAAACCTTGATACAAAGTTTGTTTGTCTTTCTTGTACTGATCAACAGCATTCTTATGTTCGTTGAGGTGAGTCCTTAGGGTATCAATCTCCAGTTCATAGGTTTTCTTATTATCCTCCAGTCTGTACATGGCATCTTCTTGGGCTGTGATTTGATCCTACAAAGCTCAGATTAAATGAAAGTCCTGTATGTTAACCGTTTACGTATTTTCAGTATCAAGAACACATTACTGCTTGATTTGAAAAATTTGTCACAACAACGTATTCTTTAATTTTGTATTACCTTTAGGACACTGACAGATCTTCTTTCGGCTTGGAGTGAAGATGCCATGTTCTCATACTCATGTTTGAAGATCTCGATCTGACGTGCGGCAGTAGCCATCTCTTCTTTCAGTAACATCCGAGTTGTTATCTCTCCCGATAGCTGCAATTCAAAGTATCTCAGTGAGGTACCTGGTTAACCAAATAATTAATTAAATAAAAGATTTTGCGTTAAATCACATGTACTTACATTTCTGGGACTCGTGACCTCAAGCCTCTGACTGAGTGAACTAGCACCAGTAATTGCACACAAACTCAACATGTCTCTGTTCAGTGCAGCTACATCTTCAATCAGTTCTCGCTCTGTGTTCTGCTCTGCTTGACTCCTTCCTGCCTTGCTAGTATGTTTGAGTTTTGTTTCCAGGGCAACTATCTGTGTCTCTTTCAAATGAAGCTGATGTTCTGCATCTCTTAGTTTCTCACCCACTTTATCAAGCTGTAAATATAATTTAAGAGTAAAATCCACTCTTGATAATAACTATCCTTTCTGCTGCGATACTTACTTTTGTGGACACAAAATTTGGTAACGGTATTTTAAAAGAACTATAAAATGTCTGAAGGGCCAGGATTACCTTTTGATGGAGCTCGGATATCTCATAGTTTTTCCTTTCAACTTCACCCCTGCCTTGTTCAATCTTGTACTTCTCAAACTGCAGTCTAGTACGTTCCGTGTTTAACTGTTGTGCTGTCTCCATTGCCACAGCTTCCTCTTTTATCTGCGACATCAGAAGTATTTTTATAATTAGTATACAAACATTAGTTATAGTTCAATTGATACAGTATATGTATTTCAAAGAATGTTACCTTCGAGGTAAGATCAGATGTAAATTTATCGACATCTTCTTTGCTCTGTGAATGCTCCTCCTTAAGTAGTTCAACGCGTCTACTCAAAGCATCAATCTCCATTTTCTGATGTCTGAAGCACATAAAAAATCAGCACATATGAGTAACTATTTGCCAATTTGCACTTCTTCACTTCAACATATAAATTTTGGAGGGGTCATAACATTAGTTTAAATTCTCTGATTTACTTCATCACGGCCAATAATTCCGAAATATTTTCCAAGTCAGTGTAATACGTATCCATTAACCTATAAAATACTTACTCGATGGTATCCCGAAGTAAATCTATTTCCCTCTCTCTTGCTTCCAGTAACCTTTGTGATGTACCAAGCTCAACAGCAAGTTGTTTCCCTTCTGCATTGAGAGTGTGATATTTAATCTCATAATCTTTAGCTGCCTGTGTCTGTGAGAGCTGCAGTTTGTGAATACTGTCATTTAACTTTACTTCGTGTCTAGCAAGATCTGTCTCCTGTCGGTTCTTTTCTCTGTGCAAACTTTCCTTTTCGTCGTTGCAAACCTACAAAGTAATATTTAAACAACTTAAACAACAACTGGGGGCTGTGAAAGTGTACAACGCTAGTCTTGGACATTTAATTCTTCATTCTGTAAAATACATCTAGTCTCAACGGAGATGCAATTTGAAATGATGAAGACTTTGAGCAATGCCATACGTAAAACTAATTAACAAATAAGATACATCAGGGTCTCTTTAGTGCGGACCCTCCTTTGTATATACTCTCATCCCAAAAACAGACCCTACTGCGGTCTCTGGACTATTACCAGTCCTGCAGAAGGTGTTAAGAGGGACACTAGGTGAGAGCTTTGTACATCAGCTCTGAGACTGCCGGACTGCAGTAGGAGGCTGCACAGCATCTCGTAACAGGGGCAACACACCTACAGACCTTGGAAGCTACTTGGATCTTTAACAGATAGAAAAATATCTTCTGCGATAAGTAACTGGTGTGTTGCCAAAGTTAGAACCAATCTTATTAAGTACAATTCATGTCAAACTTACGTGTAATTGATGTTCTATATCTATTTTATCAGCAGTAGTTTGGCACAATAAGGCTCTTTCGTTAACCAGTTCTTGGTGTAAATGTCGCACTTTAGCCAGTAAGTCCGTGTTTTCTTGTACAACACCATCCAAGGCTGTCTGCATTCGCTACGAGCCAAATGAGAAACCATATACTCCATCACAAAAAGTTATTTCTACACTTACACAAACGAGAACATAAACTACATGCCTACATAAGAAGGGACATTCAGGAGAATCAACTTACATTGATATCTTGTTGCATTGTCTCTCTTTCAAACTGTAGTAATCTGACGGAGCCTTCTGCTTGTGCCAGGGTGTCCGTAGCCAGTTTAGCATCTGCATAGAGGCGCGACTTTGCTGAGCTGCTTGCCATGAGGTCAGATATGTTTCTGCTGAGCAATCCCTCCCTTTGACTCAAATTTTGCTCAAGTTCCAGATCTTGGCGTTTAATCTACGGTAAACGACATAAAATAAAATAACCGTACACAGTGCTTTGGCTCAAAAACTGAATGTTCCATGTTTTGCATAAAATATGTTTGTAATTAATACATTTTACAAACCTGTGCTGATTTCTGTGTCAGTTCATCATTTGCTGAGGTGAGATTGTCCCTGAGAGCACTTATTTCTACACTCTTTTGCTTCTCTGCATGTGACATTTGGTCCAGAACACGGCCTTTCTGCCTCAACTGGGTCTGTAATTGATCCAGCTGAAAATAGAAAATAACAACTTTCTTGAAACTGTAGACCACAGCATTTTCTTTTTAATAATTGCCAAAGGTTCTTTCACCATGAAAGCACCTACGTCACAGTTCAACTGCTGCAAAGCTACGTTTTTAAACACAGCATCCGCATCTGGAGCGTAGTCGTCCACAAATCCACTGCTGCTGGCTACATCAGGTTCCAATCCGTAAGCACAGGATCCGAGCTTTAGGTCGGCTTGACTGTCCTCTCTCAGGTGATCTATCTCCGCCCATGTGCCATCTGATTCTTGGTCAAACTCAGACGGTGACCAGTGGTCCTCACTAACCACCTCTTCTATTGAAGACAGCACGGTAGCTCCATTTCCATGCGTTCCATCGCTTATGAAGTCTATGCGATGGCCGTCGACAAAATGAGGCCTTTGAGCATTCGGTGAATAGCCTTCATTATCCATATTTTAGTTCTTTAACAACGTGAACCTTTGCTATTGCTGATATATCAATCATCGAGTCAATGAAATTATTTTCACGTCACACTTCCGTATTCCGTACAGTCCTTCATAATTATATTCATAACGTGCAGTACAATAACGTTCCTTCTCAAGCTTATTATGCTACGACATTGTGAACATGATACATGTTTGAATTGTTCATAAACAATCTGGTACTGTATTTAACTAGATCATCAAAGTAAATGTCTTTACTCGTAACATACAAATCCATGATCAAAATACTCTTCAATAGCGTACAAAGTAAATGCAACGAAGTTCTATGTTACTTGTCGCGTACAAGTGACTGTGAATTTTAATTTAAATAATCAGGCACAACTATTTAATGGCGACTGATATTGAAAATGACACCAAATACAATGTGTGTTAAATGTATGTTTTAGTCAAAGTGAAATATTGATTACATTTCACATAAAGAAGCTGTACATTTGATAAGCCAATGCAGGTCAATATGCACAGATGTTTGTCATGTGACGTGTGCGATTACTGCTAACTAAACTATGTGCGTATTGATTCACATTGTTATTGAAATTAGTTGGCTTCCTGGCTACTTTTTTTCTGGTATTTTTTATTCTTTTAATTCTGCTTAATTCGCGTCACGGATAATTATTTCTAAACACTGGCAATGTTTTCAATCGTTACCACATAATTCACAGTGACTTTTAGTGTCGCTATAATGAGGGCAATTATTACATTACACCCGTCTGTAATAATTTAAATGATTAAATTGTCAACAAAGTGGAATTTGTTACCTCACTGATCTGTTGTTCAGCAATTTGTTGTTGTTTATACATGTGTTGTTTGGTGCGTTGAAGTTCATTTTCCACTTCATTGTATTGCACAGTGATACGGTAGATTTGCCTGTCCTTCTCTCGCAATTCCGTCTCAAGCCCATGTTTCTGTTCACAAAATAATGTAAATAAATATTATTTCGGTCAATACATAATTAAATACAAAACACTGCGTATTTCAGATGTTACAGATAACTCTTCTTGTTGTTTACCTCTGATTCGTATGAAACTGGTGTGTGCGCCGTGATGTTTGCAGCTCTGGTTCTCAGCTCCTGCACTTGTACCTCCAACTGGTTACTTTCTCTCACTGCTGTGTTGTATTTACTTTGCCATCTTTCAACCTCTCTTTCCAGACTGGTAATCTACAAAAAATGAAATATTTTTTTCTCAGAATACATTACAGTAGAACGGCACTTATCTTGGCAGGTCACTTATACGATACGACCAAATTCAATTATAAAGTCTTAACATTTCATCTTTATTTTACGGCCATTGTGGAACGTAGCACGTGGCCACCCATGTTATACCGCCAATTATGTTGAAAAAGTTGGTGGCCGTTCAAGACAAGTTCTAGTATACTTTGCATAAATGTGAGCAATTTAAGCACAAAAATATCATGTGAATATCCGTTTACTGTAACACAAGAAGGACGCAAACCTGGGCCATAAGCTTGTCAACTTTGTGTTGTTTTCTATCAGCCAGATCACCATCACTGAGATGCTGACACAACCTCTGATTCTCTACGGTTGCGTCCATCAGGCTTTGTTCTCTTCCAGCCAGCTGGGACCGAAGAGATGCTGCTTCTGCCTTGAACATCTCTAAGTTGCGTTGAGCTGTTTCTAGGTAGCCGCTCACTGTCTTTAATTCTGATTTCAGTGCTTCATTTTGAGCTAGACAATAAGTCAAACATTTAAATCTTAAAATAAATGTACAAAAGTTGCGTAAATTTATGCATTTGATTAACAGAAGCATGAGACCTTAACACCATTGTGAGATAAATCACTCACCTTCCCACGTGTTCACCCCAGCAAATCTAACGGCCGGCATCCCACCAGAAACACGCAGACTTCTCTTCAGTGAATCATTCTCTGCCATCAGACTTGCATTCATATCTTCTAGACCATGGAGCTGGGCAAGCGTATCATGTTTGTCTTTAACTTGTTCTTGTATTTTCCTGTAAGAAAAGATAAATATTTGATATTTATAAATATCTGATATTAAGAATCCAATTTTGACAACTGCTCTTTTTTACCTTCATTTCATCGCTTAAAATCCCAACAAACCAGCATGTAATCCATTTTATTACTCACAACTCAAAGGTCTTTTGTAATTCGTCCTTTTCCCGAGTTAAATCCTCAATTTCGTCCCTGTATCTTTGTGTTCTATCTTCAAACATTGTTCTTTCATCCTTTAACATCTGAAATAAAAAGAGCAATACTATGCATGTATTTTGGTGTTGGTAATTAATTAATGAAGGAATTATAGATTGCTAATCATTACATTTCCTTAAACTTGGTACCCAATGATTGGAACGTTACAACTTAAATAAGAAAAATCTTAAACATTCAACTGTAAAACGACAAGGCTGTATTGTGGAAATCATACCATTATTTGTCTGTACTACGCGGAGAAATAAAGAATAGTGAAAACACAGCAAAAATAATGAAATTTAGAAGATAAAAGTACAAGTCGACACACATACAGATAAATATTACTTTGTTTAATTGACCTACGGGTAGGTAGGAGTAAAAGATGCAGACATAAGAAAGAGAAACACTTCAAGTCTACTGAAAAATATGATTGTACATCTAGAGCTACCACTACCATCTCAATACACCACAATAAAACGGCTACAAACTGTCACATATCGAACCTTTATTCCTTCTTTAATCGACGAACAGTCGACCTCGAGGTCAAATAGATTGAGCTCCCATTCCTTTAACTTTTGATTCAATTCATCTTTCTTATGCCACAACCAAAGGATAATTTCCCGCTCATTCTCAGAATTTACATTGTCTTCTTTTTTTATTTCCTCCATAATAAGATTAAACTCCTCATTTTGCTGAAATTTATTATCGTTATTAATTATCCTGCTTTAAGTTTTTAATTTAATTTATGTCTTGTTCAAGATGGTGCATCATGCGGACAAAGTAAATCTTTTTTACTTGTCATTTTTCAAAACATTCGTGATTACATGCTGCATATCCATGTGAAAATGAAAATATTTCAATTATACAAAACTAATGTTCATTTAATGTTGTAACTGTACAACAGAAACATGTACTATACTTACCTTCTTGGGAGTGATGATTTGCTTGAAAGTTGGATTCATGTGATCGATACAGAGCGGTCGCTCACTCATTGCGACTCGTAACCTGTCGACTTCAGCACGTGCTTCACGCATCTTTTGTTCAACATTATGATGCCTGTCATGTTCTCTCTGCAACTGGCGGTGCAACTCTTTCTCTGAAACCTGTAATATGTTTGAATAAATATTGTTATAACTGATGCATAATTGACGTCCTTCCTCGAACTAAAAATTAAATTTAGTGATTTCTCTAACCTGTAGTCTTGCGTTTTCATTGATGAGCTTGTTTTCCACTTCAGACAGTTTACTAGCTCTGTCTGCCCGTTCACTGTGAAGCCGTTCTTCTGTTATGCGCAGACGTGTTTCCAATGATTTAACTTGTTTCTCTGCTACAGTGCCTCCACCCTTTTCTTCAATCTGTTGTTGTAACAGAGCCTTGAGTTCTGTTAGTTTGATAACCTGGTTAGCTGCCTCTTTTCTCCTCTGAGCCTCATTCTGAAAGCCTTCTTCTGATTCTTGTAATAACCGCTTGACATGAGTTAACTCTTCCTGTAAACATGCAAAATATACTGTTAACCTTCTGAATGTTAACACTGAAATAATATGATCGACTTCGTTATATTATATTAAATTTATTGATTCATTACACCACACAACTTTGTATTACATCTATATTTATAATTCTACGCACTTTCCGTGATCCTTTCTCATAAGACTTTTTTTTTATAACAATAGGCCTGTCTGCCTGACCAAGACATGAATATTAAATCTGCATACCCGAAGTGAGTTAACCTGCAACCTCCAGCCTTCAATAAAGCCTGATCTGTCAGATAATGTGGACCCTGCACTAGTCAAGTGACTCCTGTGTGCTGCATCTAACTGCTTTTCTAAAGATGCATTCTGAAAAATTAAAATGCTATCAATATAATAAAAGAATTGTACAATGTGAAGCTATCTTGGAGGCTTCCGTAAAGATATTAAGAACCTTACTTCCTGCCTGACAAATTGCAGATCTTCCATAAAACAGGTTTTCAACGAAAAATTTAAATGCAATGTCTACCTCCACTCTCAGCATATCAACTTCTCTTGTAAGTTTTCTGACTTTCTTTTCCAGCCCTTCAACATCTTCTTCGGTATAATCGGCTGATGATCTCTGCAGGATTGAGGATGCATCGAGGGAAAGATTCATTTGTTCTTCAGCCTTTTTGCTGGTTTCTACCAGCTGACTCTCTAAGTGTACTATTCGTGCTGAAAGTAAAATGATTTTTCAAATTAGGTTATTTTACAATATGCATATGTCCGAAAAAAAATCAGTTGGATTTATATTAAAAGTGAACAAATAATAGGGACACTTCTTTGTATTGTTTGAAGTCTCAAATAAAATTTAACCTTTTACCTTGAGCTCTGTTGTATTTATCTTTCAGCAATTTGTTCTCGGTTTGTAAGGTTGAAACTTCAACATTACTTTTTCTCAGTTGACTCTCTAATAGTTCCTGCAAGATGAAGTCAATGCACGTTATTGGCACGATGCAACTAAAAACTCACCTTCTGTCCACATTTTTAAAAGTAACATTCCTTCACCAGAAGTCATAAAATATTACCTTTTCAACGAGCAGGTTTCTGACATCTGAACCCGCAGGTTTCTTCTTGCCACTTCCCAACATCTGAAATACAGTACAAACATTTTTGTATATCCTATTTTCACGAAAGTTTTCTGTATTTTACTGACATTTAATAGTACTTAACGCACATAACGGATTATGCACTACATAATAATAATCACAGGCAAATAAGAAACAATACACTGTTTTACTTACAATGTCGGGCACAGGGGAAGCAACTCTTGATGTTGGAAGACTAGCACCGGACAACTGCAAAAGAACAAAGAGTATGTTTATCAATATAAAAAAAGGCTTGGTTAATACAATTCGGAAAATATAGTAATACTGAATTCATGTTAAGTATCTGTTTATTATGATGTGGCAAATGGTGATTTAACTGCAAATTCTTGAAAAAATCTGTTTCGAAATAGTGAAATATGAGCATTACATACACATATCACATGCATTCTGAACACACTACACTCGCATAAAACGAATTGACATAAACAACTTCCAAAAAAAAGATGTCATCCAATTTACCTTTTTAGTGTTGACTTTTTTAGTCTGTTCATGTTCGCTATCTTGGGTAAAAATTGTTAGAACGTTATCAATCACTTCCGTAGCAACGATTATCTCATTATCTTTACAATCCTTGATGGTTTGTTCGCTTTCAATTGCACATTCCAGATGCAGTTCTTCTTCATCCGCAGTTTCATCCTTAGCAAGTCTTCCTATGGCTTTATCAATAGTCTCTCCGATCGATACTTCCACAATTTCTACTTCAGGAATTTTTTCTATGTACACTATAACCCAATCTCCCGAGAGCAAAGGTTCAGCATCAGGTTCCTCCTCATCTGTAAGTTCATCCTGATCAAGTTTTTCTATGGCTTTATCAATTACATCTTCAACCGATTCTTTCATAACCATTTCAACTTCAGGGATTTCTTCTATGTGGACTATAACCCAATCTCCTGATAGGCTTGGTTCAGAATCGGAACTTGCATTGTCATCGGTGTCATGTGTAATGTGGTTGGTTTCTTCTCTGGGCGGTAAATCAGTCATGCTGGGATGTCCTAAAGCAGTGGGTAGGAACATACCAAATTTATCCAGTGATCTAATAAGCTTTAGAAGCTTGCTATTATCTGGATTTGTCTCATCACTAGTTTGAGATGCTGCGTCATCGGACTGGACATCTGCATCTACTTTCGCCTTGATTTCCTGTGCCCCCGGACTATTATCCGTCTCATGGTTTACAACGTTATGATCTGCAGTCGAGGGCACTGAGGCACCAATTGTACCAACAGACCTAATGAGTTGCAAGAGTCTCTCTCCTGGTTTTTCTCCGTTGGTCTCTTCACATATTTGGCCTATTTCAGATACATTGTCAGAATCATTTTCCAATCTGTCCATCTCTGTTGGATGTATGCTTATGAGTTTCAGTAGCCTGTCTCTGGCAGGAAAACAATCCATCGGTGGTTTTTCAACCTTCTCTTGTGACTTGCTTCTGGCATTATCAGTTGAAAAAGGCAGTTTGGTCAAATCTACAAACGGTATACCAGCAGTCAACTGGAGATCTAATTTCTCGAGACTTTTCTTCATTGACGATAATATGACGGAAGTGTTCAGTTCTACTGGCGGACTCGCAACTTGGGGCCGCGAAAAACTATCCACTTGTGGAGCAGTAATTTGAGTTTTCATTTCTTCAGGCGTACAAATTGTGCTTTCAGTTTTCTCTTCAGCCGGAGACAAGTTGTCAAAACTTTCAGTAGTAGTATCACTGTGTTCATCGTCTGCATATTCGTCGGATAGTCTTGTGTCAGACAATATGTGTGAAAAGGAGCTTATGTCTCCACATTCTGTGTCCAACCCCTCGAGGAGAAGAATTTGGCAAAAGAGCTCCGACAGGGCAATTTTGTTTGCTATGCCACTGGTGCTTTTACTTGCTCTTGTGTCCTCAGCACTTTTCTTTTTGCTACCCCCAACACACGGGGCACTACTTGAGTGCATTTGTTCGCTGTGTCGTCCTGCTATCTTACCCTTGATATTGGCGCAAGCATTGCTCCCCTGACAAAAATCCTTTCTTCTACTGAATCCTCTTTTTTTGCTCTCTTTCCATTGTTCATACTCGTCGATTAGATCCTTCAGCGGCATATGCTGTACCATCCAATTAACACGAGCACTGTCTAGACTTTCATCACTGGGGACGCTATTAGTTTCACTGTGCACTTTGTCTCGAATGTCGTCTTGAATCGTTTTATCCTCTTCACCCAGAGGAACTGTTTTGATTGGAAGATACGGAATGTATTCAGCACTGGCCACAGAAGACTGTGATGTTGAGCTTTGTCCCGATCCAAGCGGTAACTGTCTGTCTGATGAACCTGAATAATTTCTCTGTGAGGACTGTGAAGCAAAACCTTTATCCGATGATAGAGACGCTGCACTTCCATCAGACGCTGGAGGCGTGGCTGAAATTCTACTTGACAGATCTGAGGATAATGATGAAGACAGTGTCGGTGTGTGATCACCCAAATCTAGTGACAGAGAAACTGTGCTAGACTCTGTAGAAAGGGATAGTGCCTTTCCATTTGAACCATCAATTCTCACGGATAATTGTGAATCTTCACTTTTCTCACATGATTGAGATCCAATGCTCCTCTCTGATGAATGAGAACTTAAGGTGGAACTTGACTTGGGAACAGGTATTTCTTCCCATTCTTTTATCTTGTTGAATAATTCTTCTGCAGTATGTGCTTTTACGAAAAGAGTCGGCATCTGTGGGTTAAGCACTGCTTCCGTCGGAAGGTTTTCTTCAACCTGAACTCGGCTCAAGATTTTGTTAGTTATTTCAACACCTGTGTTTTCCTTCTGGTCACCTTGTACTTCTGTCTGTGATTCCAAAATCGCACCAAAGTTAGTATCATCCACGATAACGTCAATAGAGGCACTCTTCTCCATCAAGTCAACATTAGTAATGGTTTGTCTCATATCTGGCATACTCGTGGACAAAGGCTCCTTCCATTTCCCTTCTTCCTCTTCCTCTTTTGTTGGCCCTGTCCTCTGTACCTCAACAGGTAAATCTAAGTGAACGGTTTCTTTTTGATTTTGAAACGTGGAATCTTCTTCATCGGGTCTAAACTTTAGATCTTCCGATGATCTCTTCTGTAGTTGCTTCATGAAAGCATTGATCATGGTATCCGCTATTAACGTGGCAGATAAGGGAGCGTCAGCGTCTTCTGTCGGTGGCTTTTCTTTTTGGTCGCACAAGGACATGTACTGAGCAACTTGGTTGAGAATATCCTCATCGCATGCAGGAGGATTCTTGTGTTCCAACTCATCGTTTATACTCACTACTGAAGTAGCGACTTCACTTTCACTTTCATCAGTGATCATGACATCCACTTTTACCACGTCATCTTTAAACTGTACATGGGAATCTTTCTTGAGGTGGTCAGCGCTTCCTCCATGTTTCAGTATTGAACCTCTATGCATTGAATTCAATGCTTCAGGACTAGCCATTTTCACATGTTGTTGATCTGCAGTTGTGAGTGACCTCTTTCCTTTTTCGACAGGAAATGCTAATCCGTCTATATCTTGTTTCTTCTCCTCTTCTTGCACTCTAACTACAAGATTGTTTCGTATTCGTTCCGAAGGAGAATCAGTGACTTTGGTCGGTTCGTTGTACAACTTGTCCATGTCAAGTGTTACAGTAACGTTCAAATCCGAATCAGTAGATGATTCAACCCTATTGGTATCTGTAGCATCTTTCAGACCTTGCCTCCATTCCATTACTCTATTGAACGCATCTGTCTTCGTTTCGTCGCCAGGAAGGATGACGTTATCAGCCGGTACATTTGGACGCGATCCTGGGTGTTGTTCATCAGAAGTGTCGTCAGACGTTTGTACAAACATTGAAGATTTCTCGGTATCGTCACCCTCTTCGCCATCTGCTTCGTAACCGGACAACTCTCGACTGTCGGAAGCAATAGACAGCAATGACGAAAGTACTTGCCTCACTTGTTGGACATCATCTGCCTCGGTTCCTTTTAGTATCTGTGCTGAAGCGCTGCGCAGCATTCTGTGTAGTTCAGGAGTGATGCGCATGTTTGGTTCTGACTTACACGCTGCTTTCTTAGCATCTAACTTCTGAATGGTTTCTCTAAATATCTGCTTTATCTCATTGTTTGCGTGTTGTAATGATCCACCAATTTCCTGCAGTACTGTCAGTATAAGTTCTGTCATTGTAGTTTCCTCTCTAATTATGAAGCCATGTCCACTCGGACTTACGATTTGTGGCTCCTCTATATTTCTACCAGCATCTAGATCATGATCATCAACAAAGACTTCAATTGACACACTTTTCTCTATATCTTTTGTAATAGACTGGGTGGGTCTCATATTGGGCATACTGCTCGAAATGAAATCCTTTCGGTGACCTGCAACTGGTGGTTCTGGCTCGAAAATAATCTCTAGGGCATCTGCATCAACGTAAGGGGCCAAAACGTCATCAATGTCGCACTCGTCTTCCCAGTTTCTTACCACAGTAGCTGCAGGTTGATGACTCTTTTTGTCTTTGTGATGGATTCTAAGTTTGTGAGCCAACGCATGCAACATGGCATTAACTATGAGACTACTGTTGGATTGTAGATGTAAATGTGGTTCGTCGCTGTCGTTTATATCAACAAATGACTCCGATACTTTTGCATCATGATCGCCATCAGTGAGAATATCCACCTTGTGTACTTCCTTCTTAAATTGAACATGAGAATCCTTCTTTAACTTACTGTTGCTCTCTCGGGATTTGACGTCTGCTTTGACTGGTCGATGCTTGAGAATGGAAGATTTGGGTACGGGAAGTCTATCGCTGCTCTCTGAACGTTCAGATGCATTTGGGGTTGAATTCGCACTGCTTGGTGTCTCAGTCGTTGAAGATGCCAGTGCAGCCTGGATTTCCGAAGTTTGCACATTCACTGTCCTGGTAACAGGACGGGTCTCTAAATTTGGCAGTGTGTCAACGGACTCCAACTCAGCCATTGGCGGTGTCATCACAAGCAATGGCTGCCCTGCTGGTGGCGTGTCTACGGCAAAACGATGTACTATCTGTGGTGTACTCCTCGGACTAGCAATCAGTTGTTCTTCTTTGTCGTCTGTACCCACGTTATGTAAGCCGCGTGGGCTCAAGTGTACCTCTGCAAGTGCTCTCGGACTGTAGACCGGTGAAGCTGAATGTAAACTTGTATCCCCATCATCTGAATCTGTGCTGCCTGATGATGCACTATGCCGTTCTTCATGTTGACTTGAATGGGAGTTAAACATTTTACCCATTGTTTTCAAGAATGAAAATTTCTTGCGTTTCTTTCCTTTCTTTCTTGGACTGAAAACTGGTTCGCTCATACTCGCAATTTGAGCTACAACAAATTATGTTCGAAGACTAAAGCAACAGAAAAGGGATTTCACACTGAAAGGGAATTCTTAACAGACAAAACATGCAAACTAAAAGTAAACCTAAAAATAAACATGAAAACGGCATCAACAAGCATCCAACAAATTCTTGTTCAATTTCATTCTTTCCATTCCTGCTAAAAAAGCATAAACATTATTTTCACACAGGCTGTTACTTCAGTACATAATACACGCTCACCGTAACACACATCATACACATACGGTAGACTTACTCTGTGATGATCTAGATGATGTAACGAGTGAGGGCGGGAAGCTGACGAAAGCACCAATGACGAAGACGTGGAAAAATCTGTTGGGGAACGCAAAGTGGAATGAGGTGAAGAAGCACCATCACAATAAGGTGAAAAAGTGCCACCAATACTGTGTGGTGATAAAACGCCGTCACCTCTTGATGACGCAATTGTACTCATGTCCCCATGACTAGAAATCTGGCTCTCTGTGCCTATGTCATCAAAACTTATATCTACTACTTTAATTGCATGGGCTTCTTCTGGTTTGACTGAGGCCTCTGAAATAGGAAATAAAATATAACGAATTAGTAGTCATAACGTATGAGGATTAAACTTTAAATTTAGATATTACACTACCATGATCTTGGTGAAAACTAACTCATCATGTTGATTTTCAAAATCTGGGCCCGCCGGTAATTACAACAAACCTAATTTTGAGTGGCCACCCTTTTGAGCGGCCACTCTTACTTTACGGCCCGTAACCATTCATTTTTTCCGTTTGCTATCATTTGTGTACAAGTAAACCAGCATATGAATAACAATCATGTCACTTTCATATATCTACAACTACTTTAACATTATTTACCTGAATTATTCCCTCAAACAGAAGCATGAAATTATACAGGCAAATATTATTTAAACGTATTATTATTTTTTTACTATTATTATTTTTAATTCAGTGTCTAATTATTCAACTTTGCACTTATCCGCTATTATTCAAAGATGTTACCTCTGGTCGGAGATGGTGTATAGTGATGCTGTGAATCATCTGGAGGCTGAGGTGGGGGTCGTCCTACATCTACTCCTGAATCTGCCTGGGATGTTTCCCCAGTTATGTCCCCTGCGGGTGGGGCTGAAAGTCAATCAACAATTTAATTTAATCCTTCAATTATTTTTACCCCTGTGTATGCAGGAAGTTAATGTTTTCAGTGTCTGTGTGTGTGTTTGTCTGTCTGTACAGGCTATAACTTTTGAACCACTTGACCTTAAAACTTAATTTTTAGTATGGTGGTATATCTTTATAATATCTGGGTCAAGTTTGAGTACCAAGGTCATTGGGTCAAGTGCAAGGTCACAGCTATGAAAATCGTGCTATTTTGACTGAAGTTTGCCAATATAATATGTTTTAATATTATTGACAAGTAAATGAGGTCAAGGTTAAAATACTAGTCAATGTCATTTGAAGGTCAATTATTTATTTTTGGTTGATTTTTGCAAATCTCAAATGATCTAACATGTTTGACCAATATACAAGATCTGGGTAAAAATATGGATCAAGGTAATTTTCAGGTTAAATTTCTATATGTTTTTTTATAATTTCTGGGATGTTTTAATGTCTTTAGTTTTTTAATAGTTTGGTGAAGAGGGCGGTGGGCCTTCGACTGAAAGGCATTCTTGTTCGTATTAAAGACATTCCGTGATTGTAAAATACCATACAATTATTGCAACGCACATGCATATTTTCCAGTGAAAGTAGGACGAAATATTATGAAGAAACAGTTGAAAGCCGATTGCACAAAATTTATGTTCAAAGCAATGCTCTACAAACTGCTTTACCCAGCAGAAGAGGAATTTCTTGTTCATAATTTATTATACTGCAGCCACTTTAATACTTAAAGGATTGGTACAGGACTTGAGGTCAAACAAGTTATGCAAAGGTACAAAGGAAAATATTTAAGTTGCTCCGTATCAAGTATGTCAATAAGAAACCCCTTATCACTCGGGTTTTTTTTGACTGTTAAATTCGAGAGATACTTGTAGTGAAGTCAAATATATGGATGAAAAGATTTATTACCACTCCTGCGGAGAAAGCTACTTATCCTATCAGAAAAAAAAGTTTTTTTAATGTATTTACGATTTATCATACAGTATTTAGCATCTATCTGTCCACCTCCAACTTTTCTTGAATAACTCAGTATTATTCAGTTAACTTTACCTAAGTCACCTAAATTCGAAAATTTGATAGAATGTGATAACTTACCGGTATGACTGGGAGTCGTCATGTCTGGATCTTTGGTATTGTTATTGTTGTTCCATGATTCGATGAAGAAATTGTCTTCTTCACCTCCACTTAAAATGTAAATATTGAATTACAACATTTTGACAGTATGTCGACTTAGCTATGATCCTCTAATTAATTTATTTCCATCTCATTTATAGTGCAAGTACGTTTGGTTTATTTTTTATTATTTTTACTCATACCTTATATTTGATTGGTTACTCGAAAGTCTTTCAAATTTGTTGCGTTTTTCTTGGAAGGTTTGGTCACACGACGGTGTTTTCTGGTCCAGGTGAATAGTGGATTCTATGTTTCGCAGATGTTGCAGACCAGCTGCTTTTCTGCGAAGTTTTCGTTTGGTTCCCTCACCTGTTTAAATTACACAAGTATAACTCCTTTTAGAACGTTTTGGGCAACTCACTTGTACAATCCCTTGAGCTGAATAATAGCAGCATGTATCCAGTGACTATTACTTCAAAAAAACTGCATGTGAGTCAATTTATTGGCATAAGCTTTTAAAATCCAGAATAACCCTTATTTCTTATTTCCATGCATTTTAATTTTCCCTGCTTTGAACAGTGAAGATGCAGCAATTTCCATTTCGCTATTCAACAAAACCTCCAGTGAATCATCTGATCAAATATGCAAGACACGAACAGAAATCCATTTTGAAAATTCCCATGTGTCATGCTTCCGACTTGTTCCAGTCCAATCTTACCACGGTTCACTTGCATTGGTGCTAGTTTTAAATTACCTTTCTCCATGCCCACGCCTTCCATTACTGTCCAAAAATTCAGAAATATTTGGCTGGATCATTTATGGCAACTGCTATAAACGGCACAAACTAGATCAGTAGAGACAAATACATTGAGCCTAATTTACATACATAACAAACTCGTACGTAGTACAACAATCACTTGAAATACAACACTGGCTCTTAACCAAGATCTTAAAATGCAATCATCCGTGACTACGATCAGGAGGAATGTTTGGCCATGAGCCAGCTGTATTAATTAATCATCGAACATTTGATCCAGGCATCTTTCATTTCGATCAATACAGAAACAATAGTAGCCTGCTGATCAAACAACCTCGGTATTTTCAATAATACTCTGATTTATGCCTACGGCACAGTAGGATGTTTAATCGGAACAGCGAATAGATGTACCACAAAGGTAAATACAACGAAGCAGTACAACCCTAAACGGGAAACGTGAAAACTCACTTCAATTTGAAAAAAATAAAATCAATTCAGATGATTTATGTTGTGAAAAAAGGAGTTGTTTGCTGTTTGATCATTTAACAAAAACATGATTAAACAAAATCTCAAAATACAGAGAAATCGTAAATGTACGTGATGTAACTGAAATTATTCATCTGTTGACAATTCCACTTTAGTAGAGGTCGTTGACTTTTCGAGCTCGTTGATCAATTGCACTGTTTCACACTAAAAATAGAATCGCTCATTGACACCTTGAATTTCACAATTCTTCTCTGCGACTTAAGCAATTCTTTTTTTTCGATGGTTTCCTTTAAATTTAGCCTTGTTGATACCTTTTTAGAAAATATGCTTCCTGCAACGGCCTGGAGTACACTTTCTTGTTACTACGTTTGGTACGCACAGCAACAATCTCCATGGAAACATGGGTTGACGTCATCGCTCAGAAAGCGGCATAAAGAAGCGTCACGACGCCTTACGTTTGTTGCGCGCAGCCACCCGTTACAATTACCATGGCAACGGTGTGTTTGCAAAGCTAATGTTATATATGTTTGCCAAGCTAACTTTCTCAATGAAATTTTTACACCAATTTTGATGCGCCTATTTTTGGGCCCCGTAAAGGGTAAACTGTGATGGCAAAGTTGAGTTTATGATTGCAAAGCAAATTCTCCCCACTGACTCAGTGGCACAGCTTTGGTAATTCTTATCACCGTCGATTACGCCCTGTACTAAACTTGTAAAATGAATTTGGCAATAAATAGAATAAATTTTTTCTTTCTTTCTTTCTTTAAACAAAATCTCCTACTAATACATGCTGGCCAATTCGGAAATGGGTGAGAACAAATAAATTAAATTAAATGATGACAATATGAAGAAGTTCTGTTTGTTACTGCAGACAACTGAAAATTAATTAATGTGTTAGCACCACCATTTACAACTGCAGTTGACTAAATGTTAAGTGCGAACATACAAATATGTCACATTTGCAGGTGTACCAAAAATAATTGTCGGTGTGCAAAAATTAAGGGACTCCCGCCCCTTTAGTTTAAGTTTTAGTTTTAATTTAGTTTCGCGGCAAATATTGGCTCCGATTATTGGCTA
>JBCAUI010042227.1:0-20926 GCA_038406195.1 Haplosyllis anthogorgicola | reverse complement strand
AGGACATGACCTGGGTCACCTATAACCATATATGGGCAATTAGGACCCATCCAGGCACTGAAATCATCCGCTTGTGACTGAAATCACTCAGCTGGAACCACCCTGGCTAAGGATTCTAGCTACTTTTGTCGATTAAGGGCTTTTTCAACAGAAATAGTACAGTTGGGGCACGAATCAATACTCCAATGTTATTCCAATACGGATTGTGAAGCTGACCCATCACCATCTATTTTAAGGGAAAAAGCCACTTTGCGACATATACTTAGTATTTTGCACTCCATTGGGCGAACCAACTGTCATCTACTTACATTTTACCCAATGCAGATTTTACTGTATCATGAAGTATTGATGTGTGTAACATCATCATGATATGATGACGTTGCTTAGAAACACGTTTACCATAGATATAATTGCAGAGAAAACTACATTAGGAAATGTTACAGAGATAACGTTATACTGCTTTGTGTTATAGGTTGTTCCAGATCAGACGAGTGACAGATGTAAAGTTGTCATCGAGGGCTGTGCCATTAATCAGGCATATAAGATAGTTGTCGCAGCCATTCCACAGGGTATGTAACATAGTACTGACATTTAGTAGCGACTAAAATCCATGTGCCTGTGCTACATGACTAACATTTTAAACTGATCAGAAGATTTTAGACTTATGGAAAAAAATTGCAGAAATTATTAAGGATGTAATATTAAAAAGTGAGCTCAAGTGTAATATACTGACTGCATGGTGAGTGCAAACCTGCAATTGACCTACAAGGTCAAATGAGTGCAAAGCTAACATAGCTGATGAAAGCTCAGTAAATTCTCCAACACAAACTATGCAGATTTAAAAAGTAGTAATTTACTGCCTTACAATCAGCAATTAGAACACACTATATAAATGTGCGAACACAGTGTTGTCAATTTGTTGGAATAAACTCAGTCTCAGCATGTGTACAATGCAGAAACTTATACCTCCACTAGTAAAACCCGCTGGGAACCTCAGCGGGAAACCCCCATCCCTTTGTTACGTCACACTACGTTACATTACATTCCGTTGTGTGACGTCACGTCGCGATTACGTCGTCACTTTCTGTGTGGACTGAGCACCATGGCCCGGCTTAGTAAGTAGATTATCAACGTTCTTTTTTTTCCCACCACAGATGGCACCAGTCCTAAGATGTCCAATGAGCTTGAGGTTACGCTGCCCCTGGATACGCCGAGCATCCGTCTTCCGCCGCAAGAGGTCAGGATCGACGACGATGATCTGTACAAGGAATACATAGAGATCCGCGAGGGAACTGGCATCGTGCCAAATGTGGATCCAGGTAAGAAACATGAGCCACTGGTACCTCCTGTGTGGACGTGAAAGTTGTTGCTTTCAGCTTTAAAAAGGTGTGTGCAATTTTAGCACTTAGTTTAATGCTAAAAAGATTTCCGCGTAATAAACCTGGTTAGAATCGCAGAAAAATGCGCTGCAAAGCTTACAGTGCTGTTTTAAAATTTAAACTATAAAGAAACATAATATTTTCCTTGCGCCTTCCCAAAAATATCAGGAGCATCAGTGGATGCTCCGCTGGAAGCAGTGGTACATATGGACCTTACCACCCCTCAGACTACTAATGCGACCACCCCGCGTACAGAACCTGATACCCCCAGAGAACACTACAATGGTGAATTCCAGGAGGAAAGTCAGGTCTCTGTGACACGTGATGAGTCACGTGGTATACAACATGTAGATAGTGTGGCAATGGCAAGAGCTGCGCAAGCAGAAGAAGGTCGGTTCGAATCCCGGCATGGTTCACGTCTATCGCATGTACACTGTTATGTAACAGAGACATACGGCAAAAGATGCCACGAGCATGCTACATGGATTTTATTGCGCCACGTATGAAGCTCGAAATGGAATGTCTCACGGTGGTAATTAAGAACACAAAGCATGAATTACATTGATTTGTAGTATCACTGATACTACCTTTATCATATACACTCTGTTATTTGACGTATTTGACATATTCAGGATCCTACTTTAAAACCTAAAATATACATTAAATATAGATTACGTTATTTCAGGCCGACTTCATGTAAAGTTTACTTTAACCGTTGGACATCATTAATAGGTAGTTACAGCATGCGTGAATTTATTCCCTAATTTGTTATGAAATTAAAAGTGTCGTCCCCATTGAACCCAAAAACTAATACTGTTTCAATTAGGAAATTAGGATCGTCTTAATCGAAATCACAACCCAACGTTTTATGTCACAATGATCGTAACAGTTGAGAATGGAATAGAGGCATGCATGTCGCATTGGTGCAATTCAAGATTCACAGTTATCAGAATTATGAGATACAAATACACATCTAAGGTTTCACGCGAGTGAGGAGCATGCATGTCTCGAATGTGTATGTAATTTGTCGGAAATGGGTGCTTAGAAATGATCACAATTTATTGGCAATTACATGTGCAAGGTTTCAACTTTCAAGAAAATCGGAGGTTCATCATTTAAAAAATTTAACGCCGTTTTATTTTTAAATCTTAGCACTTTATTTTATTTCACAGCATGCATATCACCTTATGTTATATTGTATTGTTATACTATTGATATTACCTTTACCAAGAAAATGTCTTTAAAATAACGTCATTTAGCACAAGACCTTATGTAGATATAATGAAAGTTTTGTTTTAAATTTACCAAACCAAACTTTTACCTTACATCACTTGAATAACCTTTATAACCTTTTTGCACCTAACTTAATGTTTCAGCAGAAGATGGAATGTTAGAAAGTAGTGAAGGTGAGGAAGATGTGTATATGGATAGAGGGATGGTAGGAAAGGGGAAAGGAGAAATAAAGGGTGGTTATGATGATAGGGATTTAGGGCCTTACAAACCTCCCATGATTGAGGGGTATAATAAAGAAGCGCCACCAGGGTTGAGAACTGCGCCGGGATGGCCGGCGTCGGCGCCCCCTGTGCCAATGGCGCATTTCCCGCCTTATGCCATGAAAGGCGTCTCCATGGAGGAACCAATAGAAGAAGAGGTTGAATCTGAAGACGCACAGGAATATGAAGATGAGGAAGAAGAGGAGAATATGATTGGTCAAAACGGGAATGAGGAAATGGATGAGAACGAGATTGGAGATGGGAACGAGGCAGGTGAAGATGACAGTGAGGCTGATAGTGGGTATACACTGAGTCAAGAAACAGCGAGATTTAATCTACAACGGATGCCTGTAGGTCAACAGATTGGAATCCAAATGTTTGCTCCGGATAAAGCTCATCTAATGCCTCCAAGACCTGGTGCACTAGGGCAGCACCCTGTTGGTGCATATCCACATCAGGCAAGGGGTGCATTTCCACCACCATTGCCGCCACAGCAGTTACCACCTCAGAGATATCCACAGCAGCCAATGTACCCCAATGGAGGGTATGGTCAAGCAGAGCCTGTTCCATACGCTCCTGGATACCCTGGAGCTTATCAGGGACAGTACCAGCCACCAATTCCTCCAACTGAATACTCAAGCTACACTCCAGCTCCCGGGTATGCCCCAGCAAGACCTGGTCAACCACAGCCCCAGCCACTGAAGTCGGCAAGTCAGCGTTCAATGGGTTCTCAACATACTCATTCTTATTCGTCAATGGACAGCCAATCACAGACGAGTATTATCGACGGAAGTTCACCATTTAAACGCAAAAGCTCAAAGGGTTTTGGAGCGCAGAGAGATTCGGTGGCGACTGAGTACTCAAAACAACCTGGCAAGGGATCTGCTCCACTAATAAACGGAATTCCGTATGGACCCATGCGTAACGCACATCCAAACCACGATTACCACGCACCAGAGCCAGGACAAGGTCAATTAACTGGATTTATTGATGCAACACAAGGTAAATACCAACAACAGCACCCAGTGGGTGGCTACCAGCACCCACCAATGGGTCCTTACATACCGCATCAGCACTGGCACCGTCATTATGGCATGCAGCAAGGCACCGCAGCTGTTTACAGACGACCTTCACAACAGCGTCACCATGGAGACGAGGCCGTGGTGGAGATTGCGCACTTGAGCATGCACATGTTACGTAATGACGCGTATGGCCGCCGTCCCCGCATGTCGCCACCTACGCACGAGCGCAAGTTCACAGTGCCGTCTCACAACCTGAGCGAAGCCTACAGAGAAAAGCACGATGTCGTCAAAGAGAATAATTTCAAAAATTCGCATGGGCATGAAAATCGATTGTCAACCGATTCGAATCGAATTATTGAGTCACAGCATGAAAGTCAGACGATCGTGGCCGGTTCGTCGGGTACTTCACCATCACCTCGCACTAATGTAACGCATGATCCCAGCGGTGATGTGGGTGATAATAGGGAGCTTGGACAGCAGGGCAATGAAAACAGGGGTCCAAACGATGATATGCAGCCAACAGGGCAAAGTGCAATTGGTATACAAGATAGTGTGAGGTCTGAAGGTCAGGGCTCAAGGTCACCAAGGTCAGATGGTGGTAGAATGTTAAGTAGGCCTCAGAGTGCGAGATCATTAATCAGGTCAAACAGTGAAACGTCTGAGAAACAGGTCAGAGAAAGCTCTAGACGAAGCTCTAGAAGCAGCTCTAGAAAGAGCAGGCCGAGTAGTGCCATGGACAGGACCACCGGAAGTAGAACTGAAATTAAGAGACCAATGAGCGCTCAGTCACAACCCAGATCAGAGAATAGTATACCCAGGAGGCCATCACAAGCATGGTCAGGGGGAAAACAGGGCTCAGATAGACCTGGTACCCCCAGGTCAGGTAGCGGGATAGGCCAAGGTAGAGCAGACACACCGACGTCAGATAATAGGCCATCTAGTGGTAAGTCAGAAAGAAGAGGAAGTAGAAGCAGTTCTAGAAGTAAATCAAGAAGAAAATCTGAGGGCAGACATTCAGTTAATAGAAGTGAGAGGGATAGACCTGCAAGTGGTAGATCAGACAGAAGGGGAAGTAGGGACAGGCCTGCAAGTGGCCAGTCTCACTCCACTACGCGGAGTGTGACAAACAACAACAATAATAACAGAGGAAGTGTTAGAGCTGACAGTGCCAAGACTTATGTTACAGAGGGTACAGAGACACTAGAAAGAACACCCAGAACTTCGGATGTGACTGTAATAGAAACAACAATAGAACCTGAGAGAGAAGAAATTATTTACCAAGCATCAAATGCAGGTGGTACTGGGATTGTTGAAACAGATAAATTAGAGGGAGGGAAAACAGTGGATAAACCAGCTGCGAAAGAGGAAGAGATAGTGGATGGAACAACACTAACTAATGGTTGGGAGGTAGAAGATGAAACAGCTGAAAATGAGGAGAAGTTAGCTGAGGAAGGTGATGTAGACAATGAAATGGCAGATAGGGAAGATGTAGATGATAAAACAGATCAGGGAGGAGAGGTAGAAAATAGAGAAACTGAGCAAACTGAAGTTCAAAATAGCACAATTGAAGAAAGAGGGATGGAGGATAGAATAGTTGAGGGAGGGGAAGTAGAGAATGAAAAGGGTGAGGGAGGGGAGACAGAGGAAGGAATGCGTGGAGAGAATAAAAAACAAATAGTAGACAATGAAGCAAGTCCTCAACAACCAAGTGAAGAACCTAGTGATAATGTAGCAGAAGAGGCTAGTAATACGAATGAATGTGATGCAGTACAACATAATATTGAAAATACCAGTGATAAAGACAGACAAGATATTAGTGAGGATGCAGACAATAGTAAAGGCGATGAACAAGGAGAATGTAGTGGTGTAAATATGGAGAATAATGCGAATGTAGAAGAAACTCAAGACTCGGAAAGACCCAAGGCAATAAATTTGGCAGATATAACAAGGTCAAGAGAGAGTGAGGAAAGCAAATCTGATGACGTTCAGGAAAAAACCGAGCCTGAAGCCACAAGACCTGCCAGTAGGCAAGAGAGTGTCAGATCATTGCACAGACAAGGAAATGAGAGACCTCCAAGCAGTGGTAGGCCAATCAGTGCCAGATCTGTCCCCAGACCAGAAAGTGCCATGTCCATTCACAGGCCTGAGAGTGCAAGACCAGACAGTGCAAGATCCACTGCTAGACCCATGAGTGCTAGGTCCACCAAGAGCAGACCCATGAGTGCAAGGTCTGTGAAGTCCCAAGCTAGTGGAATAGAGTTCATAGATAACTTGTCTAGGAAGAGTTCTGTGCACATCTCTAGTGAGTTCAAGAGTAATGCTCTAAAGAACCAGGGGTATGATATTGAGGAAGAAGAGGGTAGAATTCCTGGAGAGGGGGAAGAGATGAATGTAGAAGGGCAACAAAGTCACAGGGAAAAGGGAAAGAAAATCAGAAAAGCTATTCCAAACATGCTAAACAATGGTAGTGTGCCAGATTTAAGGCAAAAAGGGGAGAAAAGAAGTAAAGTAGAGAAAACTACTGTTCAGGGTGGGGAAACTCCCGGAACCTCACGCCAGGGAGGGAAGCCATTGACCAAGCAGAGTGGGGAACAGCAGAATGAGTATGAAAATATAGATAGGGCGGCCAATGATAATGTCAGTTCCCAAAATGAGGCTGTTTATGAGAATGTGGAAGTTAGGGGAAACTAAAATACTCAGTAAAATAAGTGATTGTAAATATTCACGAGATTTAAATTTAAATATTTATTAAGCATGAATTTCAAGACTTAAAAATATCACTTGTTCCATAAAGCATGATTTCAAGCGTAAAATGTCGAGTTACATATCAGTGTATGTATAGTTATATTTTCTGCATGTACCTGTACTTAGCAGAACAGCATCTTAGTAATATACTGATGTTTTTTGTATCAGTTCAGTAGATTACGAGGCGTAGTACATGAAAACAGGGTGGTTTATAATGGAAACCAATTTAAAGTGACTTCAAACTAATTTGAATTGCATCAGCAGGTTTGGAATCTGTGTAAAATACATAATAATTAGGGAAATTTAGCTCAATTCAATAAACCGTAACTTTGATAAAGGACCTTGGCAAAACAAAATGAAAACGGTTGCCGGGGCAACAATAGCTATGAAACGCATGGACTTACAAGACAAATTCCTAGCAACCAAACCACCGTTACCAACGGGTGCAGGAGGTGGAGTCATCTCGCGGAAAGACAGAGAACTAGAGATTGAGGTGGATGATTCTGAGAGTGTTGCCAGTGATACCGGAAGTGTCAGAAGGAAAGGTACGGGCACCAGTCAATGAACGCATGAGTATCACAAGATATTTGTACGGAATGATGATGCACTGTAAACTTTCGTGGAAATTTTTTTAAATGACTTTCACAGTTCACTATGATTAATGATTTCACGGGACACTTTGGATGGAAAATAACTTATCTTATTTAACATACTTGATATGGATTGGAATGAAATGTTTTTAAAGACTTATCAACTTCAATTTTCTTGTAGTTTAAAATAACTCGTATGTTAATACTATATACTTTTTGGAAATGTTCATAATTTAATGGCAATGGCATTGTCCGTTTGTATTGTTATCGTCAAGTTATTAATAATTGTTAGTGTTTTTATGAGGCTCTGGTGTTACATATATTTTTCACGGGTTTATGAAATAAGCACCATACATTTCAATATGGAATGATCTTCACGCAATAAAGTACAGAAATGTGTACCATTAGTGTTTTATATTTAGTTTGTATGGCAATGCGATCATTTCTGCGAATGATGCGATGAAACGAGCTATGTGAATATTCACAATAAGCATGAATCTTTGTGTAATATCTTTATTGGTGTCACTGTGTGAAAAGATTACAGTTGAAATACACGGAAATGATTAAAGTATAAACAAAATATTTTGAATGTACAAATAGTTGTGTAACGAAAATACAGGTTATGGATTTATTTTGTTGTCAAGGTAAGATTCAGATCACGTCATTGTAAATCACTGTCACTATAGTAACATGAAGAATATGACCAGTCAATCACGTGGGTTTTGTAAGGCATGAATTGTCCAGTCACTTTCTCCAAACCTCCATTTGGAATTGGCGGGAAATTTAAATCACACCTTCGGGTGTAACTTCACTTGAATAATTTTGGTGAATTTTTGGGGTTGGGAAGTATAAGTGTGGTGTGTATTTATTTTTCTTTTCTTCATTTTCTGAATTGTTTTGATCAAACAGTTTGTGATAGGCTCCAATTAAATTTTCTGAATTTTTTTAAGATTTCAAAATGTTCAAAATTCTAAATTTACAAATGCACTGTGTGGAAAAGCTTAAGACTGGTCTATCACGAGCTGTGTGGTCACTTATTTGTTTGTATGTTTGTTTGTTTATTTATTTAATCTTTTAGTTTTTATGTTCTTTTATCGTTTTGTTTTATTTTTAATTTCTTTGTTGTTATTATTATTTATTGTAAATGATTAACGTTATTGGTATGAACATTGTAGAACTTTCTTTATTAACGTAGAAGTTACCCTTGTTACCATCACTGTTTAAATTTGATACCCTTAATTTATATGAATTCAGTGTAGTTTTAATTTATTTATTATCACCAGCCACACTGTCGAAACAATGACCCAACATACAATGACTCTTTGATGGTCATAGTGTGCAAACGGATAAGCACGCAAAAGGTTGATCCACAGTGGTTTTAAAGCCATGGGCAGTCACCCCAAGTCCGAAACAGGGGTACCAGTAGCCCAAGACCACAAAAATTGAAACGAATAAATGGATTTACTTACGACGTTTACAGTGAAGAAGAAGAAGCGCAAGACCAGGGTTGAGGTGGAGGTGCAGGAACACGCGCACCTGACGATCACCGACAAGTCTCCGGCCGGTCTCACCGTCACACCCGAGGCGAATGCCGTCGCCGCAGCCGTGCCCGTCGTGGGGCACCAGGAGGGACAGGTAAGTTAAGGCCCTAATTTATCAGCGCATCTTCATAAACGAGTTAAAAAGAAAGTAAGGGTAAAGACATCGAGTGGATGTTTACTATTGCACTTGCACCATTCCTCCAGGAGCAGTACCTGCCAGCACCTGTACCCACAGCGGAGAACATGGGCCCGGATGCCGTGGCCGTCAGCTGGAGCTTCGACCGTTCCGGGGAACCCATGTACCGACTCCTCGTCAACGTCGTCAACGTGGTGGGTACCAAGTTCAAGAAGGAGGTCAACAGCAACATCAGGTAAAAAATGAATAAGTATTACTTTCAAAAAAGAATTCTCCATGAAGTTGAATATCGCTTTGTGGATACTGCCGTTCAATAGGAATTATACCATGAAAATGGACGCATTTATTAGATTTGGGCTGTCGCAAACGTAAACTTAGTATATTACATTACACAATGAATGTGCAATATCTAAATTTACATGTTGTAAGAACAAATTTGCAGATTGTTGCAATTTCTATCAAGTCCACTATCTGGTCATTCAAGTTTCAGTTTCTACATAACAGTGACAATGCAGCATAATTACTTTGTAGTTTTGAGTGTTTACAAGACGACGATGGTGAAGCGATACCCGCTGTACAGCACTGCTGGAACGTCACTTCCGGTAACACATGTCACGTGACTGGACTGATCCCCGGCATGACGTATCGTATATTTGTCGTCGCTAACTACGGTTTGGTGAACGCGCAACAACCTATGGAACTACAGGCGAAGAGCAGCACCATCAAGTACACAACACTCGGACCACCACCTGCACCGACACTCAAGGCGATTGCTTCTGATCTTTATCAGGTACCTACTGTAATCTTGAAGTTAAGCAGGATATATTTTACAAACTAAAACTATTAAAATTTTAAAACTTATTTCCATGTAAATGTATTGTTGATAACATAATGTACATATTTGACAGCGAATTATTATCTTACAAACTGAAAGCGTTTTTTTAATTAGTCCAAAATTTGGAAAGTTTGATATGGACTCTGAGTATTCTTATGCTGTGCAAATTAGTGAACCGATAACTTTTTGTGAAATTACATGTACCATTTCCTCCAAAGCATAATTTATCCATTGCAACAAAATTTAAATGGTCAAATTGAAAACTTATGTTAGAAAAATAGTTATTCATACGATGAAAGAACAATATGTAATGTTGCCGTTTCGTCACCAGGTGACCTTAGAATGGGACCAAGTAGAATCACACAAGGACGTTCCGGTCACAGGCTACATAGTGCGCGTGGATGATCAGCAACTCGGTGAAGAGCTGTCCAGAAACACACGCAAAACGACTATAGACAACCTCCAGCCGGGTAAGAGGCGTTGTGGTTTTGTGCTGCGGTTAGATGAATTTCAATCTCTGTTCAGAGATATTACAACTAAATCCAGCATGTGTGAAATACCAGTAACTTTGCATGGAGTTGTGGAATTTAAATAATTTGCTTGATCCGAAAGGATCTTGAATCTGGATACAACCAGGATAAAAGGGAAAATGGAAACACAAATTACTTAAAAACGGTTCAAATTTAAAAACTTATTTCCATATGAATGAACTGTCGATGACAATATACGAACAACATACGTGCAGGATATCAAATATACCTAGAAGCATTGAAATAACGCAGAGTGTTAAAGGTTACACGCTCTGCATGCAGTTAAGTAAGAAAAAACCACGTATATTTCTACGTGTATTATTTTGTTTATTTTTACAGGTCGCGCCATCAACGTGAACGTAATTGCAGCGACTACCCACTCCATCGGGAACAGTGAGCTGTCGAACACCGTACAGGTGACGTGCCCCATCCGCGCGCCACCACCGCACATCACACAACAACCGTCGTACAAGAAGGGTTCTGTCACTGTCGCATTCGACAAACCGACAGATAACGTGCCATATGGTGAGGATATCATATTCTACAGGTAAGGTTTTTTACTTAATAATTTACTTAATACTTAATGATAAGTTATTTTTTATTTTAGTCCATATCAAATTGAAAAAGTAAATACCAAGCTTTAAACTCGGGTATCCAACTAAAAAAAAATAGTAATGAAACTTAGAGTAGGGGTTCTATGTTTGTTACATTGTTCCACCTTTGGGCCAAAGTTTTTTCTTAATTTACTGGACTACGTTTCAGACTGCTCTCTAAAATTAGGAATTGTAAAAATAATCACGTAAATGAAACGTAATCCAGCAAATAAAAAAGTCCTTACACATTCAAAAATGTCAAATTTTGATGCGGTGTGCAATATTATACAAGTTCATGTTCATCCATAGAGTTTACCTGGACGGTACCTGGCACGGCGAGATTAAAGCGAACTCCACGAGCAATAGGAACGGATACCAGTATATCGTTACTGATCTCAACTGTGGACAGTCATATGATATCAATGTTAAGGTATTAAGTTATGGTACTTCATCAAAATCTAAATATTTGAATCAATTTAATAAAGGTTAATCTACCATCAGATGTCTCTGCCAGGAGGTCCATCTACCAAGTGTCCAAGCTGGCCATCAGATGTCTCTGTGGCATGTATGCGGTGGTCCCTTCTAGTTCTGTTAAAAACTCAAAATCTGCAAAATTTATAGTTGATGCTGTTGATACTGCTAATATGTATTAATTTCTGTTCTTATTTCCTATTGTAGTCGTATGCGGGAATGCGGAAGGTAGATCCTCACGCTGATAAGATCTTCTGTTTAACGGAATCAGAACCATCCAACACCCTGCCGGTGATGTGCCCTGCACCACCGAAGAGTCCCATGTTACGTCTGGAGGGTATGCACACAGAGGGAATAGATATCACCTGGGAGATGCCTCAACAGTATGGAGATGCAGTTATATCGGTTTGTATTTGTGTGAATGATCACACTAAAGTCACACAACGGTGTCCGAATGTATTTTCAACACATTGCGCTCAGTTCGTAACTGTCATAACTGAGGTCGTTCATGCATCTATGTAAATCGTAAATTGACCACGAAAGGAATCTGAAATTTAGATTCACTTTATTTTTCATTTTCTTTGGAGATGGCTACCATACCTCTTTTAAACAATAAACTGAAGAGTTATGTTTTGCACCTTTTGAACATGTAGGTTGTTAGTAACACATTTGATACTTTTTATTCGCAGGGCTACCAACTATTGAAGGACAGTAAACTGTATGGATCCATAATGCCGGCTGACGTGCACACGTTACGTTGTAAAGACGTTACGTTAGGAGATCGTGTGACGTTCCAAATCCTTGCGCTGACGGACCATCCAGTCGGACGTCACCATGACAACAAGTCCACAACAACAGAAGGGGATTCTGGGATTGAATCGTCAGTTATTGAAACTAAACATGGTGAGTTGATCACTCCACTAAGATACAACAGATTATCTGTTTTGTCACACTGCCTAATTTTAGACATGCTGATTTGCACCGTGAAGTATTTATGAAAATAACTGTTTCTTTTACAGGTCTGTCGGAGATATTTATTGGAGATCGTTATTCAGCGTGTAAGCCTGGCCCCAAATTAATCGTACACTACACTGGTCTGGTGCAGCCACCGGAAAAAGTCTGGTGTGAAAAGATTACGGGACACTCAGCCATGGTTGTCTGGAGTAAGGGTAAGATACGTTTAACAAGGTTCTTTACTGCGCTGTAGTTTACAAAGTTATAATACTTGTAATTCCATTTTGATATATATTTATGCACATTTTATGTGGGTGGCACACTGTCGTTGGGTAAAAAGTATGGGTATGAAAATGAAAATAAGCCTGCCTAAGGCTTCGGCCACACCAAGCTTTAGCGTTTGTTTTTGCTTTAGCTTTAGCGTTGAAAAAAGATTGGGTCTTTAAATATATTTAGTTTAATGTGGTGGCCACACCAAGCGGCAAAGCTAGCGTTAAAGCTCGGTGTGGCCACTCCATTAAACTAAAAAGGAATCCATTTACTTCTCAAAGCAAATGAGAAAGCCAAACCAAACGCTAAAGCTTGGTGTGGCCGAGCCGTAAATTTTCTCAGCAAACGCACTGGATGCTAATCAAAACTTGACAGATCCCCATGATACACTAGCGTCATGACAGGTGGCAACAACACAGAAATGTATTAAAGGATGACAAGTCAATTGCTTAGGCACTCAATTGAATTTCATGGTAGTGCAGCACAATCTAAACTGGGAATTTTCATGTCCCATGTTACGTTATGCTTTCAGTTGTGTTATCGAATGATCCAAGGATCTTGCCCTGTCTGTCTTAGAGACAGGTTTCTATCTATGTAACATTATCATACGTCAGATCCTTGTACGTCACTTCCTATGTCTTGTCCGACTAATAAACACGTGTAAAATAATAGAACCGAATTGGAGTCTTATTTCAATATCACAGCTAACAGACTGAAGCAGCACTTCGTGGAGCCGGATAGTTACCAGGTGACGTGGTGGCCTAAAGACACGGCACACGGCGAGATCAACAGTCAGCAGACGAAGGAGGACCACCTGCTGATAACCGGACTCAAACCCTGCACCATGTACAACGTGGTCGTCGAGGCCAGGAAACTACAGTCATACGCCGATATTCAAGGTACAGTAGGATCTTCTTTGAGCGATATTTCTTTTGAATGACACGCTTTCGTGTACTACATGTGAGATATACTGGTTTTAAATCTGTGTAATCGTGATTCCTTGGAGCGACACTTTTCCTTTTACAACACTTTCCTTTTGTGACACTTTCTTGAAGCAAAAGTTTCTTAAGAGAGGTCCTCCTGTATGTTATGGGTGGAATTACATCAGGTAATGGAACAATATTGCGAGGTATCTTCTGTCTTGCTTTAGAAATGTACAAATCGTTAGAATAATGTTCCTTGGCGAAGATGTTATCATACCAAGCTCAAAATTACTTTACATGAGTCAAGATCACCAAGTTGATGTATGCGTGAGAAACAAAGGTGATATTAAAAAGGCACAAAGACGGAAATTACCAACATGCTTCTTCATTTTGGAGACAACAGAAGCTATTGTTGGAGTGAGAGACACAGCGTGAAACTCTGCTCTTTCAAAATAAAATTAGATTCTTGTGTCGAATACGTTACAAATAAACATAAGGTTAACAATACTGATTTATTTATTCTTCACAGAGGGTGAGCTGCCTGATGATGGGTATGGTAACACGTTCATACTGACTGGTACATCTGAACATCTCACAGTGAAGACACCACAACCACCAGGAGCGCCTAGCAACCTGGGTATCGTAGCAACCACGTGCCACAGCATGCAGGTCGCCTGGGATCCGCCACATGAAACCGGAGTTGATATCATAGGTACATAGTTTGTTATTAAAACGTTATTGTTTCATTGCCAGCACCAAAAATGATATCCTCTATGGAATTTAAATTCGATTGGACTTTGCGTGAAAACTGACTGCAATTCATCCCAATTGCGTCGTCAGACACATTTTAATTTCAAGGAATGTAACGTAATTATTTTTAATAGACTGGTCATTGCACAATGACTGTCTCGTTACAACTGAAATGACACCGGACTAATTTTTTTCCGATAGCAGGTCACCCATATCTAGAGATTAGATCGGTAATACTAATACTGCCACTTGATTCGATAGCATTTCCAGGATATGCAAGTTCTGCAAATTCTGTAGTAAGCTACGAACAGTTTGGATATCTATCTAAAACAGACTGAAATATCTGCGTATTAACTTTAACAGCCATTCGTGTTGATGCCGTATCAATGAAACCTGACAACACAAAGCGCCACTCAGCTGTAGAAGTGAGCGCAGACTCAACATCAGCCATAGTGGACGGTCTTTCTGAGAAGACGGAGTACATGCTGACGGTTACGACCATCACTGAGGAATACTTTGATAACTTACAAGAAGGTGTGGAGCATATTACAATAAAAATTTATGTATAGGCTTTTTTTAATTTAATTGTTTGGATTACATTTCCCGCAGCACTTTGAAATTTCAAAAAAAAACAAACTCATTTGAGGTTGAAACATGTGCACGGCAAGATTTTTGCATCATAACAAGTTTCGTCAGAATCAATTGAGAGATATTAAATATTTTATCAATATTTATAAACAGTTTGGCTTTCTTAGGACCAAGTTCAATTTTTTTTTTTTCAATCGCCGCACTTTGAAAATCCTGAAAGTGCAATATAATCCAAATGATTAAAAAAAGGCCTTAAGCAATAAAAAAACTAAAGGTTAAAGTGATCTCAAAATAAGTTCATTGGGTCTTTTTAACACACTTTTTAATTCGTCATGAGAGTGCAAACATAAGTCAGTATTGATTTTGCGTACGCAAATCGAGTTAGCCTCCATACTTGAGCTCACAGCCTCTTGTGCTTTGGTGCAATGGCCCAGCTGATGTGAAATGTTGTGAAAGCAGGTGTGGCCATGACAATTTTGGTGCATTGTATGACCGTAATTCAATAAATAACAAACACTTTCAGGTAATGAGTTGTGTCGCAGTCGATCATTGCCCCACGAGAAGCCACCACCCGAGGACGCGTGGTTACCAAGCGCAACCATGATCGGTATGACGTCAGGAACTGATCCGGTCACAGAGGTCAGGATCGTTTCCACGACGATCAACAGCGTCACTGTGGCGTGGACCTCACCGGTCGTGTACGGCTCAAACAGACTACAGGGAATAGTTGTGAGGTGAGTTGTGCCAGATGGCACCACGTGTACATGTGCAAACTACCAATTGTGACATAATTATGGTATTCAAAATTTAGAACTTACAAATCAAGGCAGTCTTGCACTGTAAAAGCCATTAGTTTGACGTGTTGACACTTATGACTTGTAGATAATTACGCAACAAATTCTATTCAAAAGTGAGATATGTAGCTGATTATTAGCCACATGCTCAAACATGCTAAATCATAAAAGTGATGCTTTCAGCCAAAACCAAAACATATGGAATGGACATAATTGCCTTTCTTGTTTGTATCTTGGGCTGATGGCAGATTCAATAAAAATGACGATGGCGCATTGGCCCATCACAAAAGTATCATGGCCGAAGCAAATGAGGCGACGATAGAGGATCTGCACCCCGGACTGTTGTACAAGATCGTCGTGGAGGCCGTAGTGAGCGTGAAGGATGCGGTGACGAACACTAAGGATCCTGAGGTGGAGAAGCAGAACCGACGAACTACGCACGTCATATCCAAACCGGTATTCGTGCGTACTCGGGCCCCGTGTGAACCTCCCAGACCTATTGTTACAGGTAAGTGTAATGTTCAACTCACTCTTAAGGCTCCTGCCAATTTAAACTCCCAAGTTGAAATATATAGTAGCGAGTCTTTTCAAAGACCTTTTATAATTGGTTGAATAATCGAATAAAGCACTAAATTTAAGAATTGCAGTTTCAATTAGTACAGTCGAAGATAACCACGCCAGAAAACAATGCATGCTCAAAAGCCAAACTATTAGTGTGGGTCAAGTATCTGAGATGGTTGCAATATGGTAAAGGTATGCTTTGAAAGGAGTACTGTGTCAATTTAAATGGGTAATATTTTATATTTCACAGGTTACACTACAACTACTATACAATTATACTGGGAGAAGCCTCTTCTCTATTCTGTCGTCGGTAAAGACGATCAGGGCAATCCCAAGTACCTGAAACTCTCACTAGAGGGCTACCGACTGGAGATTAACGGGAAACCGCACATGCGCCTGGTGTCCTCTGCACAGAGCTGTACGCTTGTGAAATGTAAACCAGGAAAGACTTATCGCGTGGTGCTTGTGGCCTTGACCTGTACAGACGAGGTCAGGAAGGACAGAAAGAGACGGGTAAGTTGCCTAGCAACAAGGTTTGGCTACTGAATATGTTTGCTGTTGTTTATTTTAAAATCTTGACAGAGATTACATTAAATGGACCACTGGTCACCCTGTTTTGGGCTTGGGGTGACTCTGTTCATGAGTTTTAACGTCAGGATAGAACTGTCACTGTCAAATCGATTTAAATTGTTGGTGTAGTGATACAGTCTGTACCATAAAGGCTCGAAAATAAGGAATTAGAGCTGTTAATTGAAAACCATATTCGTTTGTTACGGTTTTTTTCTTGTAACTGGTTGTTGGTGCGAAGAAATTCAAATAATTGGTTTCAAATGAAGTATCAATTTACGTCACATTTTGTTGTTTCAGAAAAACCAAAACATACATTTTTTGTAAAAATTTATCATATCTTCTCACATGATGTCATCAATACAATTGAATATAAACTAAAGATTCATACTGGAAAGATTGAACACATTGAAAAATTATACCAGAGGAGGTTTTGCATGTTTTTCAAAGGAATATTTGCCATTGCATTGAAATCTATTAAAACCAACTATCATTTGGTTACAAAAAACCGTCAACCGGTTTGGTAATTTAGCATTCGACAGCATCTCAATAAGGAATACATTTTCCCGATTATTTCATTTAAAAAAAAATTGCCATGCCTATTGTCAGTTTAGTTGAATGACAGCCAGGAGAAATGGCTATGTAGACAAAAATACATTATACACGACAGAAATACTTTATAAATTGTGCAGTAATAATTTGCGATTTGTTTTCAGTCGAGAATGACTAATTTGAACGGCAGCGTCTCTTCACTGACCCAGTCCATGAGCCTCAGCAAAGATTTTGAGTCGGGCGCGGATGAGTTGGAAAATGACGAATCACCATCTGAACCAATCGAAGTGTCGTTACCACCAGGACATGATGGTGAGTTGTGACCTTTTGACCTTAGGTGTGACCTTTAACTGATAATCAATCATATTGGATCTGAGCCTGAGCCAAATCCTACTTAAATGTAGGCTTTGGAAACTATTGGTGCAATTTAATAATTTTGTTTCTTGGCCTTACAATTGATAGATGTTGATGTAATATCCAAGTATCAGTTATCCAAATACTATGATATCAAGGAACTCTATTTTGTGAACATTATTTACAGCAGATTTGAATGGAAATTGCATGTGAAATAGAGCTTTAACTGAATCGTCAGACATCAGTACTTCAAGTCAATTCGATTTCGTTTTGAAAAAAGTGCGACTATTCGTTTGCCAGGTGTACTGAGTGAACTGCAGACGACCTTTCTGTACCCACAAGGCGGGAACAAGCACGATGCGGGAGACGTGCGCGTGGAGTGGGAGTTGCAGGGTCAGGCGTCCGCCGTCAGTCAGTTCAACATCACCTACCACTGCGAGAGGGACGGACAGACGCAAAAGAAAGTTATCAGTGCCGAGCAGAGGAGCTGTATCATACCTCTCACCGTGCAGAAGTAAGGGACTTTTTCGTTTATCTGCCAATTGTTAGGGAACGTTTCTAATTGGTGCGACATCACCAAGGAATGCAAACTCTCTCGCCACCAAAGATTCGTGAACTGTGGTGCGGAGTAGTATGGCTTAACCAGTTATCTGTCAAGCACTGAACTTAAATTAAGCAACTGTAGACATACATAATAAGAAGTTAGATTATTATGGTTGAGTGAAAATGTTTCCAACAAATCTATACAATTAATCTACTGTATGGTCTCAAGAATACTATAAAATAGTGTTTGAAAATGGGCACAGACACATGTGTGTAATAGTAAACTTTTAATATCATCGTATATTTTTTTCAGGTGTGTGTACAACATTTGGGTGGAGCCTCAGTACAACACGGACGTGTTGGCACCGGATCCACAGAAAGTACAAGTGCTGGTTCCCGGGCCACCAGACTCGCCACACATCTGGACGCGCTCGGTGGACCGGGATGAGTTCGTTATTGAGTGGGGCGAACCTAGACTGTGGGGAACCAAGCTCGATGGTTATCAGGTAAATATAACAGATTTGTTATGTGTGCATTTGACTGGCACTGCAAGCACCATGAACTGGCGGACAGGACGTTAACTCATAACTTAAATGCTTTTGTTTTGAGGGGCATTTATCAGTATCAATATTTCAAGCTTAAATTAACAGTTTTATCGTTCACCTAAACTACATCATGATGAAACATTAGCTCATTTGAAATATTCCCTAAAAAGAATGTTGCCATGACAACAAGTTCCGAAGTACAAGTTTTGCGTTTCATAACTTGATCATAATTTAATGTCAGGTCATTTCTAACAGGTGTATCTGAATGCAAAGAAGGCTGGAAGTGCTCTTAGTGTGTCACACAGGAAAGCAGTAATACCATGCAAGCCGAAGCGAAGTTACAAAGTGAACCTGGTGGCTCTAAGCGCAGACCCACAGTATCCAGACTCACCCATATCTAACACACTGCTTATTACAACTGCTGGAGAATATACAGAGGCAACAATAGGTGAGTCAACATTGTTTTTATGTGCACAGCAATATATTCGGCCTGGGCAAATTCCAGGCAATGCAGGATTGGAAATCCTATTGGTAGTGTTTTCGTGGTTGCCCTTGCAGTGGATGTACACCACTAGTCGTGACATTACATAATGACATTCTATTGTTTTCGCAGTTTGCATCTTTTAATTTTGGACTCATGATTTAATGTTCAATCTGTTTGCAACTGTTTTTGTACACATGTTGCTGTCTCATTAAAAGGGAGATCAGAGGAAGCGGATATAAACGTGGATGAGGGAGACAGTGATCTGATCGTAAGAATCGTCAAACTGACGGACAGTACCATACAGCTGGACTGGGTGCCGTACTCTGAACCCGACGGGCTCCTGTACTACAAGGTTACATGGTCCAGTGTGGCACAACCTAATGTAAGTTACTTACATTCCCTTTACACCATTTCTGATTCCTCGATAAACATTGTGAGAAGTGTATCAAAAATGATTTTGAATAGAAAGAATTGTAAGTTTATGGAACTTGGGTTTATTCATTTTTGTAAGTGCTCTGGTGCAGTACAGTGATGTTTATCTATACATGTTAAATTGTCATATTAGACACGTTTAGCGATAGTGAAAATATGTTTTATGGAAAACTGTCAAAATTTATAAACAAAACATATATGTTAATTGTACGTTCATGTACGTGCACACGTTTCTCTGCATGTTTGCCATTTGCTAAACCTCGCTGTTTTTACTTCTGAAACAGGAACGTGAGGTGAAGCTGCCCTCTGGTGAGAAGAGTTGTGTACTACACAAGTGTTACCCAGGGACGAACCACTTCCTGCGCGTCTACGCCATGTCTAAAGACGACAGAATTCTAGACGTGTCCAAACAGCTGACGGTGCAAACAGCAGCTCCACCCGATACACCATTAGTCACACTGAGGTATGGCAACTTATTTACACAAGAGCGAAACTAGAAGCAATTTTATTAAAATCCAGGAATAAGATGCAGAATTCCACCAGATTCATTAAATTTTTACGTGGACCTCTAAAGGGATTGTTCAAAACACATAAACGTGCATTGCATTTATAAAATGACCAAGTGAATTTCGCTAAATTTCACAGTGCAGTGTGCCCTACTGAGCTTGAACATGGATAACTTGTAATTTGGCTCAACTCGAAGTCTTTGAATTATCACATTTGTACATTTTCAGTTCAACAGGGTTGCCACCGGTCATGGAAAAGTCGGGGAATTTTGTTCCCAGTCAGGGAATTTTCAGCTTTTTATGAAGGTCAGGGAAAATCCGGGAATTTTGATCTGGTCACAATAGTTTCTTGTCATTTTTGACATCTTATGGTAAAAAATTTGTTGCCTCGTATACTTGTTACCATAAGTAGTCCTAATATCTGACTTGTTTAAAACATACACTAAATTTAATAGTTACAATAGTTACAACTTTTGCATTATTGTGTTAGTTACATGGGGAACATTGATTAAATACTCTTTATGGTCAGGGAAAATGAACAATTGATCAGGGAGAAGTTAGGGAATTTTGAACCGACTGAAGATTGGCAACCCTGTTCAAATTTGCCTGAATAACTCGAACTTGTGCTTATCTTGAACTTTCCCTCAAGTTTCCTCCAGGATTCCAATTCAGAGGGATGCATTACATTTAGAAACGAGAGAATTACCCGGGTAGGCCGGGTAAAATGTCTATCACGCATGGAAAAACACAGTTTACCTGTTAGGTATA
>JBCAUI010042226.1:0-37430 GCA_038406195.1 Haplosyllis anthogorgicola | reverse complement strand
ATGTGCCTATGTCCTATCTCAAAGCCTAGCAAAAATTATGTTGCTGTGACCATTATTCTCAAATTGGCAGCCATATTAATTTTATTCTTTGAACCTTTCCCCTGGACATACAATTGATGATGCAAATTTCATATTTGGCAGCCTTACGCATCTGTGCACCCTCTTTATCTTCTGTAAAAATAATATTGATACCACCTACATTTGCAGTTTCACAGCCATATTTGTGTTTTCATGGGTCACTTAGTTGGGACTTGATCTTTGTATCCATGTAATATTGATACGATAATACCAAATGAACTCAGGTCCATCTGGACCTAGATTTTATTTTTACCAGTTGGTCCACAGTTAAAATATGCACAATTTTACGTGATCATATAACCGATCAAGCATTTTAATTACACATTAATTTGAATATAAAATTTGCTATATATTTTATACCTATTTCTATACTGATTAAATTATAATTGGCAAGTGTCGGGGTTTCTTATACAATATGCAGCTACATATTACAGCACCAGTTTGTACAAATTTAGAGCATACGCAATCTAACTCAAACAAGCACTTTAAAGTTTAAACTTTTGTAAAAGTAACTTGTAATTTAAGCTTACAGTGACAATTTAACGTGTCACTCAGCGTTTTTTCATAAACTTAACGCCCATCCTTTGACGCGTAGAGAGTGGTTTGTTACATAATGCAACCATCAGCTCGTTTTCATAAACTTAATGCACATCCATAACGCAACAAAATGTAGTGTTATGTTGGTTTATTACATAATGCTACCTGACCACCATTCTGTAATAAACCAACAATACAACATTTAACGCTTGTTGTTGCGTTAAAGAATGGGCGTTAAGTTCATGAAAACGAGCTGACTGAGTCCCCGGATAACTCAATATACAATATTTGATGCGGATTTTCAATCAAATTAAACGGGATATTGAATTATCAGAGTAAAATAACAGGAAATGTTATTTTGGTGGAAATGCTGATCAAATTATCGGGTACATTGATTTATCCGAGATCGAATTTTCCGGGGACAGGGACTAAAGAATGAAAATAAACATGTACTAATCATTTAACAGTTCATTTCACAAAACAAACATTCCATAACTAACAGTTCTGTAATTAATATAAAAAATCTAACTAACTAAAATGCCGTATATTTCAACAAGTGGAAAATGTAACCAAAATATGCTTGAAAAATAAAGTGGATTTTTAGACCTGAGATTAACAATTTTAAAATGTGCGTACATAATACTTTATAAAAATAAAAAAACAATGAAAAGACAATATTCCGAGACAGAAAACAGTTGCGAATACTGTTAACTTCTGATTATACTGAAACAAAGAACAAAGAACACTTTGATGTGACTTTTTAAACAAAAATATAATGTAACTTCGTAATACTTTAACGCACATGGACTACACATGATTCATTAATACACTCGTCCCCGGATAATACGATATACCGTATACATGTATTGCCGATTTGACGCATGCGCATAGCACCAATTTTTTGCACTGCGCTATATTTAAGATCATGCAATTTCTATTCGAAAAACTTGTTAGCGATTTGAGACATATCATATAACATAAGCTAAAAGTACCACAAGACACAGTAAATCAATTCCATGTATCTTAAGATATGTTAATACTCTTTTGTAGTCGTTTAAAACTCAACTAACATACATAGCGATCTTGATTCACAACATGCTGTCAGCATGTTATAATGGTGGAAAGTTCCAAAAATGTAAAAGGTGCGCGTTAAATTAAGCATGCGTGTCAAATTGGCAATATACGGTATTTGGCATGAAATTGTCGATCAAATTAACAGAAGGTTGTCAGGTTAAGTTAATTGGAATTTAGTGTGGAGTGAAGCAGAAATTTTTACCGAATTATCAGGAAGATCGATTTATTCGGGATCGAATTACCCGGGGGCCAGTGTACACCATTATCATAACACGGAAGCAAACCAAGTACAAAACAAGTACAGTAGAACCTGTTTTGAACGACACCTGTTTTGAGCGACATCTCGTCTTTTACGACACCTTTTCCATAGAAGTAACATGGTTTAAACCAGTTAAAGTGCCCCTGCTTTGAGCGACATCCTGGCTTTTACGACACTTTTGGATTGGAAAAGTTTCGTGTCGCTCAAAACAGGTTCTACTCTAAAATAAACATGATAAGGAGACATTTTACAGTGACACTGTCGCAAAAGGCAGGTATGCCATAGAAAAGATGCCGCTCAAGACAGGTTCTACTGTACAACCAGCAACAACATAAAAAGCACCATCTTTTTCATAATCAATCAGCGCACCTTAATAAACACACACTGGGATTTATTCACTGGATTTTCTTGCACCTTTCAACAAAACTCAAATAAATGCTTTAGTACACACACTTATAAACCTGAAAAATTTGTTGGCATTCCATTGCAGAATGTTTTCGTGATTTTACACAACTTCACTTATCCAAGTTTTCACCTCCATACCTGACGACAATACGGTAGACCTTCCTTTGGGCGACCATCCAATTTTGGAAAGAAAAGTAGTCGCCAACAGGGTGGTGGTCTTGTTATTTTCTCTGTAATTAAATGTGTTACATCTAAAGTCTGGTGGCCTTGCAAAGAGAGATTGGTCATGCAAGAGAAGGTCCACCCAAAGGTAGCTCCACTGTACCAAACTTTGCAGTTTTCACAATCATAAATGCTTGTGCAGATACGGCATCTAGGTTTATCTTAAGCTACTAATGTAAACGCCTAAAAGGTGGTGCTTATATCAGTGATACAATCATTTATGGTTGTCAAAATGTGCTGTTATTGATAATATTGCCCATATACCGTAAATGTCTGAAATAAAGTGCATGCCCAAAATAAGGCGCACCCTCTTTTTTGGCCGATTTATAAAATGTTTTATCATTGTAGCCTACGAGCACAAATCTCTTTTTCAAGGAAATTATGGAATAAATCAGGATTTTTTGTCTGCAATTCAGTTGGCTTCTTTTCTACTACATATTTAGGTGTACATTTAGCATGAAGAAGGGGTAATTTCTGACTTTTAGCAAGTTATTTGGTTTAATAGTTTTCCCACATTTCTAAGTCAGCTCTTCATAAACTGATAAAAAGCTGTTCTTAAGTAAGGCACACCCCTGAAATTAGGTCTACGCACACTGCGCTTTATTTCAGACATTTACGGTATTTGTTAAGAATAACCAGTTGTTTTAGTTGGTTGTACTTCGTGGCGGTTATTTTTCGGTTTATAAAATCACGCTGTCTCTCTTGGCCACTACAGACTCTTTATTTACTTATTTTCCTTGAGTACTTGGTCAAACGTGTCTAGGAAGATGTCTGCGTGATGTGACTGGAAGATAAGCGCAGGTCGGAGGCGTAGCGTGCGAGTTCCTCCACCGGCTGTGTTGATACCTGTCGGTTAAAAATATATCATTATGCACACGTGTTATTTCTGCAGTAAAAGAGCTGCGCTAAAGAACATTACAGGGTTAATGAAAGGCTAATTTATTGACTTGGGCGGCATACACTATGTTTTTGTGCAACTAGACACTAGGTTCTAGTGCTGTACAAGCCATACACATTTGGAATGGCATCACTAACTTGACTGTCAGTCACTTTTTAAGTAATATGTCTGTCTCATGTCTAGTGTTGTTAGCAGCTGTGTGTGATAAGTGTGGCCGGTTGGCTGACTGCTAATCACCAACATAAACAGTGTTTCCTTATACGAAAGGGAATTGAGGAGTGTTCAGTCAATGTGGAGATGCTGCGCAGTGCTAATCCATAACCTATTCGGGTCTGATTGTTGCCTCATTACATTGTTATTTCATGAATAAGCGAGATATGTGTACACACCCTTGTTCTTGAGAGCACCGACAAGTTTATCCCTGTGTGCCGCGTCTCGTCCGTTACAAGCTGCGAAAAATCCCTCACCGCGCGCCGAGTTAATCTGATCCGGATAGGTATTCTGCGAAAAAAAATCGCGAAAACATTTGCAATATGCAGCAATTAGGCAAAATATGGTTCTAGTTGTATATCCACAAACAGGTAGTTTAACCCCACAACACTATCAAGGTGCGAGTATCAATTTTAGCTGACTTCAAGCAGAGCAACAATTCCACCCGTCGGCAATCCCCCCAAGTCCAAAACTGAGGGTACCAGTGGCTCCAAAAATAGGCTGCGGTCCACAGAAAACGTCTTTAACCGACCTGTAACTCAGTCATTCCCTTGACGAGTTGTTTTCCGACAGTGCACACGTTGTGCAGGAGGTTCTCTCGCTCTATCACTTTAATCAACTCCTCCAGGAAGATCACCTTAGACGGATCCCCGATCCAAGTGTTAAAGATTCGGTAACCCTGAAAATATAACAAAGCTGCCATCTCACTTGAATGCTCCACATGGAGAAGGTGGCTCCGCCTCACGGAGAAATAACATGACTGGCCTTGCACAAGTGAACATTGTAAAGTGCTTCTGGTTCAATGCAAAACCTGTGGAAAGGCGTTACAGTAGAACCTGTTTTGAGTGACACCAAACTTTTCCAATCCAAAAGTGTTGTAAAAGGCAGGATGTCGCTCAAAGCAGGTGTCGTTCAAAACAGGTTCTACTGTACATAAATCTGATAACTGAACTATTGTCGGATCCAAGGAGGGTGCCAAAGGTTTGCAATCCCTACGGCCCAAATTTTCTTCATCTCCACGCAGTTTGTGGTGAATTTCATGCAAAAAATAGGGTGCCCAACCAATGCAAAATTGCCACCTATATTTACCTCCGTAGGTCTTAGTTCCTCGGTGTGGTAGAATCCTCCGGTCATCATCTTCTTACTGAACACGACTATATCAGGTGGTGTCGGTAGGTTCCAGGTCTCGTGCCACCACATGTGTCCCACAGTCCCTGCGCCCGTCTGTACCTCATCAGCGATCATGTACGCATCATTCTACAGATATTAAATGGTCAAAAACATTAATATAGTGGGACCTAATTTGAAAGAGACCTCTTTTGAGCGATGACCTGCTTTCTGTGACATTTTTTAACAGGTTTCAAATTTATTATACGACAATGCTCCAAAATGCAACATACGACACAAAAGTTTTGTGTTTTGGAGACACTTTTCAACATCAAAGAATCCCGATTTGAGCAGTATTTGCTAAACAGTTTAACCAAACGACATGCCTTGCACGACAGTTTTATCAGGTTCTACTAAATAAATGATTTTTGTAGGAGAGGGGTAACTTTGAGCTATTGTTCCACTTACATAGCCATCGTAAGATTCTTTCCTCTTGGATCATTTGTAGGTGCCTAGAACACCACCATTAGTGGCATACAAAGAACTTTCTTTTAACATTATGGCATACAAGGATTCAGTATACTACAATGAAACCTGTACAAAATTGTGAGTCAGCATACCAGTGCCGTTCCTGGTATTTTGGTGCCTTCCTTTGAAAAATAAATCTGTTAGCTCCAGAAAAATTGATTGTGCATTGTGCTCTGGGAAGGGACTGTGACGATAGTCACCAACTTTCCTTTACTAAACTTAACCCTTACTTCTTTGATGATTTGTTGCAGTTGTCTGAAGTACTCTGGCGACGCGTGATTGTCCCCTCCCTCACCCTGTATAGGTTCTACTGCAACTCCGGCGACAGGGTTACCTTTCACTGCGTACTCCTTCATCAAACTTTGTACCTTAGGTAAGTATTTAATGCTTAAATATGTTGTATTACAATAACCGTATTCCCTCTAATTGTAGAACCCCGTCTCATTATGGCATCTCCCTCTTTTGAAGTAAAAGTTAATTTAAGGTTTTAGTGTTAAAATGCTTAAGGTATGCTTAAGTTACTTTCAATGGCTTCAATTATAAGCCGATTCTACTCCCTGGTCAGTTCACTAATAAAAGTAGCTATATTGGTATACAAGAAAACAAAACAAGATGCCACCACCAACAGAATTTGCTTCTTTGACATCGTTTACTGAGGCACCTACTCAAAAATTGGTCTTGGCATCCAGTGCCATAATCAAAGGGAATACGATATTAAGAAAAATAATAATTTTATCTTATTGTGCATTGAACATGGCTAGATCTCTTATGGCCCTCAATGTTCTTCCAGCTCTATTTTGTGCCAAATACAATGGGACATATTTTTATTTACACTACATTTACACCTCTGAATTACGACCTCCTGATCAAAGGTGACAGCACTGGTGATCGAACAGATTAGCTTGCACCAAGTGGCATGATAACTGGAATAAACGCAAAAAATTTCTGCTTGCACCAGAAACGTTTATAAAGTTTTCGTGACGTCATATTTCCCAGACGACTACACATGACGACATTTTCAGATATACCATGACTTACGGATTGTAGTGACATCTGCTCCTGTCTTGTGTTGTATTCAACGTTCTCTTCCAGCGGGTACTTATACATGGGAAACTCAGCGATTGGCCAATCAGGAGCCGGGAAATCACACTTATGCGTCCACTTTGTGTGGGTACACGCCAAACTAGCTGCAATGACAAAATTACTTGATTCTGAAGATCATAGCACACAAATAAACAGACATGAAAGTAATGGATCTATTCTGGTTTTAAAAGCTGTTGGCTTGGATATGAAGGGTAAGTTAACAAACCAAGAATGTGTACTGCTGAGAAGAAACAATTACCATTTGCATTCCAAGGCAATAAATGCACTCAAAAACATGGGCTCCACCCCTAAGCTTAGTTTGTTTGGTTTATTAGATCGCACTGATGCCCTAATAGACTAAGCTCATCCAATAAATAAATTAGATTTACCCATAGTTCTGCCATGGAAACCTTCTTTGAACGACATTATAGACAGGTCGGGGCAGCCCGGTTTCTGGTTGAACAGGGAAGACTGTTTCTCCTCTTCGGTTGGTCCAGCACCTCCTCGCTGCTTTCTCTGCCAAAAAGAATTGCTGACTGTAAGTAAGGTGAATACTGCCGTTTAACTCTGCATACCTTGTGCGACTGCACTCCCATTTGCTGGTTCCCATTACCTGTGATACTTGTCATTTACGACCATCGCTTAGTGGTATGCAAATGTAATTGTGGTCGGAAATAGAAGACAGGTGGCCTCCAAATTTATGGATTGCAAAACACCAGAATTGTATTTTCACATTTAACTGGTTATTTAAACTGTTCCTTAAGATGTGTAGTCTACTTTAAGTATGAGACAGTAGAGGAAAATCACAAAGGAATTTGCAACCTTACCCTGAACCCCATGAAAGCAGCTTTGAACGCATTTTCGTTCGCACAAGCTCCACATCCCATGGTTTGTACGAGTGGAAGACCTTTTGGCGCAACCTGTTAACGAAAAAATAGGTCCAGATGGACCTGAGCTCATTTGGCATTATCAAAATACTTAAGACAATTCAGGTCACAATGTCACAAAGATACAAAATGTCTGGGATCACATTTCCAATGTGATCAATGAAAAAAGCACAAATACGGCTACCAAACTAGAAATATAAAGGGCATCAATATCATTTTTACAGGAAATAGAGAGGGTATGGAGAGGCATGTGACTGCAAAATATAAAGTCTGTATCTTTAATTGTGTGTCCAGGAATAAGGTTCAAAGAAAAATACAAATATGGTTGCCAATTTGAGAATAAAGGTCTCAGCAACATAATATTTGCTAGGCTTTGAGGTGCATATGTGTATAAAATATGAAGTCTCTATGATCAATAGTGTGCTCAGGGTGACTGTGCACAGACGATGACGATGACAACGACAATGGCGACGACGGATGATGGACACTTCATGATTCTATAGGCTCTTTGGCAATTATGCCAAATGAGCCAAAAACACCATAAGCAAAATGAAATCGAATAAATTGTTCATTCTCAACTTCATTTTTTCTTTATGTTTGAGTAGCTTACAACATTTTGTAATATAATCAGCACGTCTTCATAAACTAAATGCACACTAATTTTTCTGTGTTTAACATGTGTTGAGCTTCCGATAAGCCTCTTTGGCCTAACATTACATCGTTACCGTCGGTGTGTTAAGTGCAGTGCGTTTAGTTTATGAAGACTCACTGAATAATATTATTATAGTTTCTGCATACTTACAGACATGAGAGCATTATGCAGTCTATTTATCCAGTCTACATTTGGTGTATTTCCAAGAGCTGGTCTGTTTACAAAGTGAACCTGCAATGAAAATCAAAAATAAATGGTGTATCAAAAGAAAAATATTTTTCTTTTTAAATTTTTAAATTACCTTTACAAAAAATAAGTGTTGTGTCTCATACTTACAAGATTTGCAGGATCCTGCAGGACTTTCACAAATGATGGATGATTGTAACCTGGATAAGAAAGTAAATGTCACACATATGTACAAGTATCATGTCCATCTACAAAAATTTTAACAGTGTTTTGTAAATTAAAAATTTTGCTGCAAGTACCTGGGGTTCTACTTTTCTAAATGCACAAAGTTTCTCATTTTTGATTAATTATTCCATGCGAATGTGCTTAAGTTTTCTATTCAATTAACAACTGTTATAACTCTAAAAACTTGTCCTGAACGACACCTGTCACCAACAACGTCCTGCCTTTTAAGGCATTTTCACTTTGCAAAATGGTATAAATGAACCATTTATTGGGCAAAACATTGCCTTTCACGGCACTGCACGGAGGGAAAAGTTCAGTATCGCTTGTGACAGGTTCTTCTGTAATAAACACATTAGAGAGGCCGTTCAAAGCAGGTTCTACTGCACCTAGAGGAACAGGTGAAAATTGTTACATAACGCTGGTCCGTTCAAAGGAGGTTTCACTGTACCTAGAGGAGCAGACGCAAATTGCATCATCATATCCAGAATGACGTTACCATCAGCGTCCACCATGTAGTTACCACGTGACTTCTCATAGTCTATGAAAAACTGGATGTGCCCCGTTTGCTGAAAAAAAAAAAATGCTTGGTAAATTATGATTTTATTAGAAGCAGCCTTTTGGTAGCTATCTATTGATTTGACATTTCTGATTCTCTAGCATCTAAATTTGATTCATCATACAATGGTGCCAAGTTGAAACTGGCAGAAGTGACCATATCCTCGTTTACAAGGACCATGGTCTTAGAACCAATTTTATTTGCCATCTTTGGCCTTTCCCGCTTATAAGACCAGGTCTTATTTTCGAGTAACCCTGGGTATTTGTTTACACATTTTTTCCTTTTGATGGGCTGGATTACTTTTTCTGAAATTTACGTCAATGTTAAATAACTGTGTTGACACGCGAATTCTACATGTAGATAATTATTGGCAATGAATAAATGATATGATTGTCACGTTATATTTAATCAGGCAATTTAAACGAGTATGTGGTATGAGTGCAAAAATGTATAACGCATTATCCTTATTTGTAAATACAGTAGAACCTGTTTTGGACGGCACCTGTTTTGGGCGGCATCCTGCCTTATACGGCACTTTTGAGTCCAGGGCTCTTAGTATTCATGTTTATTTTACGGCATGACCCCCAAACGTGGAATACGGCACGTATTTTGCCGATTTTACGGCACTATATCACTAAAATTTGATAAAATGTCAATATTTCTAGACTACAACTCTTTACCAGTGGTCTTAATATGTCTAATGTACACATGCCTATCATACCAACCAATGGAAATTAACAGTTAAAGCACTGATTATTAACAGGTGTTAAGGCACTTCTCAGTTATAATAAAGTGAGAAGTGTCATACTTACAAGTACAATAGCACAATAAATCAAACAGTTCTAAAAGGTGTTAAGGTGTTTTTATAACAGTCCCCTTTGAACTTTAAAATGTACAACTTGCCATAAAGTATTTTTTACTTGATTGTAATTTGTAATATGGCATTATTATTTTTTAGACTACTTTTATACTGTGTAAATAAAATTAATAATTTTGATAATATTTTAGATCACGAAATGGTAGCATTTGTAGTTTCGCAGCCATATTGCCTGTTTTGAACGGCATACCTGCCTTTTACGGCACTGGAGGCCTAACAAATTACCATGCCACCCAAAACAGGTTCTACTGTATAACATACTGTAAATATAGTAAATAGAACGCACGGTATTAATTAATACCGTAAATGTCCGAAATAAGCCACATGTGGTTGGCACAAATTTTCAGTACTGTGGCTTTTTTTTTAAATGTCTTTGACTAAATTCTGACAAGTTAGATTTATGATGTTAATCAATAAATTGCTGTAAAAATAGTGAAGCAGTTGCAGAACATTGAAAAGACAATCATTTTAGATACTAAATGCAACTATTGGCAAAATACATGTAAGTTATCATTAGTTATGGTCTAAAATAACTTGCGTAACTGCGCAAAATGTTCCGTAATGGAGCAGAAAAATGGGGCGAGGCATAATTGAGGCTTATTTCGGACATTTACGGTATTACATGGTTATTACGTCATTCCTGCATTGAATGCGGTAAAACGAATAAGTGGCAAAATACTGCTGATGCATTGGCGGATCCAGGATTTCCCGTACAGGGGGCGCCCAGCTCGTAAGGGGGGCGGGGGGGGAGGCGCCAACCCAATTTTCACCTATTTTCACCCAAAAATCGAGAAAAACTGCATGAAAATGAAGAAAATTTTGGCCGTATGGGGGGGGGGGACGCCTCTTGCGCCCCCCCGATCCGCCAATGGCTGATGGGAAAAATTGTTTTACATTTTCACACACGTCATCAGGGCTTTCGTTAACACTCGTCCACTCGTCCAAAAACATGTAAAAATCTTGGTGGACGAGTGACTTTTGGAAACCACTCGTCCACACAAACATGTACAAATTTTTGGGCTGTACTAAAACATATTTTCAAGTCAAAAACGGAAATGCAGTCAAAATTTTAATCCAAGTCCATGCATTCATTTTAGCATTCAAATTCAAAACATTGCAGACGCACTGAAAGTTGTGAGGGGAATAGATAGAAACAATTCACTATAAGCTCGAAAATAGTGCTAGTTCCTTCTTGGCTCCCTTCTCTCAGTCATGTTTATTTTACAAGTCAATATCACACAGAGAATTTCCATAAGAGACAAGTCGTTCACATCCAATCATTGCCAACCACTGCACTCCAATATTCAATCAACATGGCCAAACAACGACATATGAGCCCCAAGCCACTTCAATGCAAGGAACGGAAATGTCACTGGCTGCATTTTCTTTCTCTTTCTTTCTTTTTTTTCTTTCTTCCTTTTACTTTGTTTCTTTCTTTCCTTCTTTATTGCTTTTTATTATTATTTCTGTGCAATATTGCATGCTTTTATATGTGCCTTATTATTTATATTTGATCCTCATGCTTTCAGCAATGAGGGTCTATGTATCGGACGAAATACATTTGTGTTCTGGGCCGCCATTGCAAAAAAGTTGACCAGGACCCCCCCCCCCGGACTGGGAAAAATGCATTTCTGGCCATTTCAGATAATTATAGGAAAAAGTCGGGGGAAGCATGAGGGTCAGTGCTCCTTACCGGGACACCTTGTTACTTTGTTTACATGGACTTTGTTTACATTCGTTTACATTGGTTCTGCGAAATCGTTTTAAATCTCAATAGGATTTGTAGCTTTTTAGAATGCGCGACGAATGGTATTTCCTTTTAAGTTAGAAGAAAGTTTCTCGTACAAAAACAAGATAATTTGATGTCACTTGAGAAGGAAAACTCTTGCTTTGAACGCCGATAATCAAATCTATATCTACTTTTCACGTCAGGGCAAATAAGTTTGAGCCGCTTTCAACACATCACCCTTTATTGTAGAGTTGGAATAAAGGCTTGGCGATAATAACATTTGATGTGGTTTGATGAAGTACAAATATCGTTTGCCGCGGTAACGTAAGATCAAAGTGAGTTGGGTTAGCCCTTTTGACCAAGACTTTGGCGTTAACAACCGTTCCTATGCGGAGACTATCATTGTCACAACAACCTTCAATATTAACTGTTGAACATTTTCCCTCCCACACGAGACAGATTTGCCTTAAATGCACATCAGCAGAGAAGTTGAAACTAGTTATTATGGTTAACAGAATAGGTCTGATAATGACTGATATGTACAATGGTTATGCAAGGTGATGTCTTTCTGGGAAAACCTTGCACAAGTTGAGCCCCGTAGCCATTTCTTTAGCCATCAAACATTTGCAGTTCAAAGTCATTCTCACTTCGATAACTATCTCCGCAAAAACTAAATGTGGCTCCACTAAGCTTCAGTGATCACAATTGCTTTACATAGGTCTTTGTGAGGTATGATAACTTTAAGATAGGGAAACAAAAGGGGACAAACCTTGCTTAATGGTGATCTCTTTGGGACATTGTCGCCGACGGAGACTGACTACCTTAATCACCCATAATCGCTCATTGCAAAGTTCTTATCTCGGGGAACATTGTAACTTCAGCTTGTAGCTATGCCTGAAATAGTTACCAACAACAATTTACTAATATTCGGTTCGAAATTGGTGTTGAAATTATACAAAAAAAGTCATCAAGAATGAAAGAAAGTGACAAGCATGACAGCAAGGACGCTTATCAAGGAAATATAATGAGCGACAATCATTGTCAGAAACAGCAATTGTACACCAGTAAGGACCAGGCACCATAAATATCCAGAACAATACTCATAATAATCCTTTGTACAACAGTTAGCAAGGCCAATTTGTACAATCATACCCTAACTTTTTTATGAAGAAGAGTTGTTCCAGAAGAGATGAGAATGAGACATTTCAAAATTACTCGGGTGACACGTTCACAGGTTTGAAGCTTTCGCATTTGATCAGAGTTATTTACCACAAAATACCGCGCTGTTCTGATTTTAGAAAACAAAATTTTCATTTAAAGTTAGCATGGTTTTATTCTACCATAAAAGACGACTTCTCGAACAGTTGCAAGAAAGAAAAAAGTTTAATCGCCTTGTACCTTGCCATGTTTAACTGGTTATTATAATTTCATAAAGAATCTGTCAACTGTTTTTGTACAACACGTCTAAATTTGTAGCCGAAGGGGAATGGTATAGAAAGAACTAGTGTGTACGTTTACAGTTGAATTTATATTTACAATACTATTTGCGTTAAGGTCGTTGAAAAATAAAATAAAATAAATAGATAAAAACAGCTAGAAATTTTAATATTCACTTATATTCTGTGGAAATTGATAGGTAAAATCTTAATAATACCTCCCACAATTGGCATGGTAACAAACTAATATTGGTGTTAAGTAATATTCATGCAAAGTTTTATGAGTGGCTGACCCCACCTTACCAATACAATAGATTCGTTTATGACACCGTTGGCCACACATCAAGGATAAAGCATGAGGAATCATCTCCCTTCACATATATCGTTTCCATACCCAGACACTCTTCCTTTAGGACCAAATCCAAAAAAACACCCAAGACTGTACCTTTAAATGAGCATCTTTTGGAAGTGATATTAGGATAAATTGCTCTCAAATAGAGAAAGTCAAGTCATTTAGAATGTCTTCTGGGAGCACCATTCATCATCATTAATGGTAAAATTTGAATTGCTACAGGCACGGGATACTATAAGTGAATAGGTGCTCATGTAATAATGACATATTTAAAGAGCTAACAACGCTTTTACAGTGAAGTTACGCCAACCACGAGGCAATTCAAAAAGTACACCAACAACTATTCAGTTTTGAAGTTGTCGTCGATCGTCAAAAACCATACGTCATAGCAATTAGTGAGAACTGAGTAAAATTTGATTTTGTGATTTTGTATTGATGTATTTAAACAGTAACACTTTGTACTTTAGGCATGTTGGATTCTTTTCAAGCCACAAATATACTTTTTGTCACATGTGTGAAGGCTTAAATTTGTTTATTTGTATATTTTAACGTTTCCTCTTTAAACACGTGGATCTCAAAGGAACATCAACCTTTGAAGAGAAAAGATAAAAAAAAAAAATACAAAAAGACGAAAACACCGAAAAAGGAAAGGTACGTTTTTGACGTAACTACACTATCTATAGTCACCTTGGGAAAATTTTGGGTGTAACATGACGAAAAAAACTCCTTTTTAGGCGACGCTCATTTATAATTACTCATGTATTTAACGACACGTATGATATATTGCTTTCTCATAGATAAAGTGGCTTAGCAGACATGACTATCCAAAAGATGTACATTTCTGGAGTTACTGTCATTTCAAGATGGTTCCAAGATGCCGTAGTACATCACTTACCTGCAGACCCCCAGGCGAGTGATCTCCTAGTTACTGTTGACTGACTTTGAAAAGAATCACCATTTCAACATTATGTTATCTAAGTCCTAAAAATCATGTTGGGGTGTAGAAAAAAGAATGATGTATGATGTGTTTAGGACTAAATGGTGAATTAAGTAAAACATGACCATAGGGTATGCTCATTGAATAGATATTTTACGCAATTGCATTTTTCAAAATGTCCATTAATTGGGGTTTATGGGGTAAAGTAGTATCAATCACTGGCATATGGACTTGTTAGATGTCAAAAATCTACACGAAAATAATTTCAAATATCCTGAAAATATCCCAGGTAACTCATAATTATTAACTTTTGTGATTATATCTATATTTATGTATTTGAACTGGCTTCTATTACCGAACAAAAGTGCAGTAATATATACATATACGGCGTCAAAAAGTGTCTTTAACATTCCTCCATACATGGATAAAAAATCGAGTTTGAAAAAATACTTGTGCTTACTTGTACAAATCTTGTTTTCCTTCTTTTGTCATAAATCTACAATAAATAATACTCACTTGTGTTATGGTTGAACAAAACGAGTATTGACTGCTTTGATTTATTGGATAATAAGGCCAAAAGGACCAATGGGTCACTGAATTAATCAGGAATAATTTGCTTGATCCTCCCTTGGCAAATTGTTTCTACTCTGAACATATTAGTTCAATATCACTAACATTAAGGCAGTTGGTATAAATGCTATTGACAGGTCATAGGAATAAAGCACACTTCATTATACAGCATATTGCTTTTCTACATAGCTGATTCTTGTCTTTGCTACATGAGTAGTGACCCAATAAGTGGCCCATTGGTCTCCCAGCTCATTTACAATCACCACGGTTTGACATTGTGTTCATTGGTTTATTCCTAATTCACGCAACATTCTAGCTTCATCTGGCAGAGTAAGTGAATATTTTAACGTAAATTGCCTCGCAGATTTCGTAAATAGCCGGCCAAAAAAGTCACGACCTTCAGCAGATGTTGCAGGCAATTTGTTTCAGCTCTCTCGAAGTTAATCAAGCAACAGATTCCTTATAAAGTGGCTTTGTAGATCTATGTGAATATCATAATGAAATCCCTAAATCGCACATGTCGAGCTAAATAATGTTTAAAAAGGTAGAGTTGTCGGTAAGTTCCACAGGGGAAATTTTCTAAACTATTTCACAATATTGTAATAGATTAACATGAATACCACGTAAAAGCAATTCGTTACACATGTATTCGTAAAATAATGAGTCTGGTATTCCGTTGATAATCGAACCTTAGTCAGAAATTTCAATTGTAAGTAAAGACAATTTCGAAACGTTCGCGGTCAGAATTCCAAATACAGTAGTCCCTGGTTATATCGATATATTTAGCTACATGAAATTGTATCAATGTAATCGGGATATCGACATAATCAATATCGATACAAGCGGGGACCATTGTAGCGAAATGCATTAAAACGACAATCTTCAAGGTTGGCACATGACTGGTTTACAGGCAAATATATGTAGATCTAGTATCTATATTTACCGCCCGCGTGTACGGGAAGGTAATGTTTTCAGTCGCGTGTGTGTGTCTGTCTGTGTGTCCATCTGTCTTTCTGTCCGGGCTATAACTTTTGAACCGCTTGACCTAGAAACTTCATTTTTGGTATGGTGGGACATCTTCATAATATCTAGGCCAAGTTTGAGTATCAAGGTCATTGGGTCAAGTACAAGGTCACAGCAATAAAAAGTGTCAAAATTGTTAATGATGTCTACTAATATCAGTTATGATGTTTGAGACAAGCAAATGGGGCCAAGGTAAAAATATAGATCAATGTCATTTGAAGGTCAAGGTCATTTGAAGGTCAAATTTCTAGATTTTTATAGTTTTTCATGTTTTAATAACTATTTGCATTTTAGTTACTATTTGCGTTTTAATGACTATTTGCGAAGCCGGCAGTTTGGCCTTTGATTGGAAGGCATTCTTGTTGGAATTGTTTTCACTTCTCTACCAAGTGATGTTCCAACTCTTTGTGCTCTTCAGAAGCTCTATTACGATTTTAAATGTGACAACATTACACAAGTAAAAATTAATATTTTTCTCGGTGATGCAATTATAATTTATGCCCTTTGGAGGATGAGATGCCACAGTCATATATCCTGTTGCTTTCTTAATTCAGTTCTACAGTTACCCTCACAGATCTTTTGATTGATTATATTTTCTATTTACCACTGCAACTTAGTTTTTAATTTTTGATGTCTTCCTCTGATCTTGCTGGCATGTGGCCTCAGTGCTCAGCAGATGATAAGGAAAGAGATTCCACTGTGTTCTTGATAGGCTGTGGGACAGTTTCGGAAATGTGCTACCTCAGAGGGCAGGTGTATATGCAGACCTTCAGCTTAGTCTTGACATGTCATTATTTGTTCTGTCCATAACCTACAAGTTTAAATTGACTTTACAATTAGCAACAAACAGTGGCCTCTGAGATGAGCTGCTCTGTCTTGTCAGTGATGTCCTCTAGGCTCATCCTCCACCTGCTCCAACCACTTATCTTATGGAGCTATCAAGGAAGATGGTGACATCCTGTTTTTGTGAGATAGTCAGCTAGGCCTAACTTATCAAAAAAAATCTTCTTCGTCATTACAACAGCTCAGAATAACCCTATATTGTGTCCCCGCATTTGGCCAGCATCTTCACAAATTTTATCACAGTAATGATAAAAGATAACTCATAATCAATGGAACCTATTATGACCTATAGTTAATCTTGTAAACTTAGAATGGGGCAGAAAATATTGAAACTTTATGAGCATGTAACAAATCCAGTGTTTCTGTTTAACCTTTTAGAACGACAACAGTAGCTGAAATGTCCATATCAAACGAGTATGTATTTTCTAAGTTACAACACATTTTGACATGCAAGTTTTGATTTTATTCTTCAATGTACACTAACCTCAACTTTGATCAAAGTAACAGAGGTGACACAGTATAATAATTAGATTACACGATTGCTCGATGTCATGACTCCTGTTCTTACATAGTTCCTTTTGTTCTCGAAGAACATGTGACAATAAAGAATCTCTACTCTTCATCAGAAATGCAGCAGCACAGAAAGCTCTCCTTTAAAAGTTTTTGCTTCTAAGACAAACTGTCATCAATCATGATAGGAATCAGACATAAGTTTATACATTATCCTCTAAAGAACACCACATCAGTGGCTTAACTAGTGAGCAATAGACATGCGATGTCCCCTTCATCATGGATATCCATCAGGGATCCATCTTGTAGGCGGATTTGTTTTTGGTGTTGGAGCACAGCTTGTGAAAGCGTGAACAAGATTACCAGCGCATTCTCTGTGGGCCGTTTTGGGGCCATTCCAAGGCACATTGTCTTGTTTGCCTTGTACTCCCCCTAATACCCTCCAAAATGTCTAATTGCTAGCAATGTTCAACCAGTCAGAACTACTGTGATCAAACTGCACCGTAGAGGACAATGCTTCTGGTTATCTTTCTGCTCAATGTAACTTTGTGAACAATTCGATGGGAGCTGTTCTCGCGCACAGATGAACCGCGGGGACAGAGCTGTGCATCTGGGAACAAATGCTGCACAATAAATAGGATTTCTTCTTCAACATCACACTAGGTGAAGCTGGTGGATTTCGTGTGCCTCCAATCTGGATTTAAGAGGTAATCCTAATGATTTAAGTACTTAGACCATTAGCAGATGAATGCATGAAACTTTACATCCCCTTTGTACAAGAGTACATCAATTTGAGCTTCACTGCTGGGGTAACTCCCCATTGAACCTGCAACTTTTCAGAGACAATTCTTGGAAACTTATGTCAATGGACACTAAACGGGCAAAAACTAGTGTCCAAAGCCTCATATTATGCTTGATTATAATTGACTAGCTTTACAAATGCTGAATTAGTCTGACATCTTTTGTGATTTGCTCTACACGAAATCAATATGCATTATTGTATGGGATTTAGTGAATGAACTTCCTCCAGAATTCCTGTTGTACATCAGACGTCAACATATTTCACAATCACTGGGTCACAATGACAGCTTTCGTGAATAAGACTTGACCATAGCCTCTTATTGCTGATCAATAAACGGCAGATCAATGGCTCAACCTATTGCTAATTGATCATTAGGTCAAAGGTAATTACAGGGTGGGATGTGACACAGATGAAGAACAGTCACGATCCAACATCACTCAATATCATCAATCAATATCCTACGGTCTTATTAATTCCAATATTGTCACCAGTAAGCAGACTTTATGCGCATTCTTAGCCCCATTTTCTTGTCTAAATGGTACTAAAGTCATGTTAACCAGATCTCTGAATGACAATTCAGATGCCAGTGCTCATCATTTGTATCAGTGATATCAGAAATCATACACCATCAAAAGCTTCAGATGGTCTGTTGAAACATGCTAGTTATCCAATTTAAAGCTCCTATCACATTTTACATCTGAGATACATTTTATAATAAGAACAGTTTTACTATAACATTAAAACATTTTGTGATGAAATGTGGAAGTCAGTTCAGGCACAGATACTGATGAGTTTTTTATCTGCTCACATCAGTGTTATTCTTGAAAATCTTTGTATTCTTAATTCCAAGAGAATTTTAGTTCATTTGTGTTCTTCAAAGAATTTAGTCCTTTCAAGACCGTTTCAATATCATGAAATATTTACCTTAATGAACGGTTTCATTAAATCTGTTAAATCTGTCATAATGTTCTTTATTCCGCGTTATTTTCCCTCAGGATCGTTCAAAAACAACATCAATTAGGTCCAGTTTGACGAGATGATCTCAAAAAAAAGAAAAGAAATCTTGCTGATGGCTACAAGGCACGAGAATCAAGGTAAACAAAGTTAAGATGCAGATGTCTAATTATGTACCGTTAACAAGCTCACACCACAACATCTTTAGAAGTACGAGATAAGCCTGCAGCATCAGTCATGAACCAATTAATCAACAGATAACGAGATTCATAATCAGATGGTCTTCGCATTGTTCAGTATTGTGCAATTGTTCAGGAGTCAGCAGGGTATCTTTGAAGGCCTGATGGATATTGCTTCAACTGTAACACATTCAGTGTGTGTGGCTCGTGGGTTTCAAAGGGAAGAAAGACACCCCAAATGGTCAAAGTTCCAAAGGGGTAGGGCAATAAATTAAAGTCTTTGCAAAAACGGATTGAAGAATTGTGTTGACCTTTCTGGCATGTATCTGTAGCTGTCTTTTGATTTCTTGGCGGGTATTGAAGAATGTTTAACCTTATGCTAATGGGTCACTGATTAGCCCCCAATTAGCAAAGTGGGGCTGGTCCCCTAACCATATAATGAAGTTGGGGCACGTGTCGGGAAGAAAAATGTCATTTCCCGTAGAAACATTTACAAATAATTGACATACATTCAACTAGAATACCTGTCTGCCTCATATTATGTTTATTTTCTAGTCAAAAACAATATTGTCTGGGTCTATCCAAAGGTCAAGTACAGTTTAACCAATGCCTGCCACACACTTTCCGACGGTACTTCACTTTATCATAACAATCTCAAAGTTGGTTTTAAAGTTTGCCACTGCGTCGTATGTCGCTGCTGCATGGAGCTCTAATACATTACAATTATGGTCAATAATTAGTCACATTGACAACTTGCTACTCTCCATATTTGTTATCAGATTTAACTTTTTTACATATTTTGTAAGTAGGTCACTGGATATTGCATATTCATATTGGGAACCAACTACTTTACACCCACATCGAGGTTTTTATCTGTTAACTCTGCCTGTCCAATGATTAATGAATGTGTTTGATATTTGGACGAAACAGTTGACATTCCAGGGATGGTACAGCTGAGCTTACTGAGACTGGAATAATAAAAGGTATTTTTTCTGATCTATATTACATTTAATTTAAGCCTGCTTTAATATACAGAAACCGATACATACATCAAATAACTTTTGCACATCAATTCCATATCATCTCTGTTCATTGAAATTCGAAAAAACTACTTTAAAGGCTGCATTAAAGGAAGTTACAATCTCATATCTTCTGCTACTCGAGGAGAGGTTTTGATGAATAACGCGGCCTGAAAAGGCTAATCAGGGTGAATTTCTGTGGGGCAAACATGGCTTATTGAGCCGTGAGGGTGAATTTCCAGCTCAATCAGGGCTCTATTCATATTGATATTGCACTATCCCCTATGTCCCTTGGTAAACACAGAATAATGTTCTTGCTCTTATAGGGCACTGATACTCAGGCCTCAATAATGCTTTTGAAGTGACGAAATTGAACAGGTTTTTCAGCATTAAATAGAATCCATTAAAGTTTTGGTTATTCTTCAAAAAGGGGGAACAGAAAGAAGCTTAGCCCCCCAAACCAATCCATTTAATTGGTTTGCAGTTTGGCCCTTATGACACAAGGAGCAGAAATTCATTTCTCACAGGATGCTGTTCTCTAAGTGATATCAATAGAGCTACCAATGCTTTCCTTACAAATTGACAAGTCGGCCAGAAAGGGCACATTGGTTACTTGCGCTCTAACAATTTCTGAAAGATGTAACCCTTTTTATACCACCTTGCTTTTGTTGGGAGACTATTCCATAAGTCAATGTTAGATTCCCTCTGGGTTTTGATGCGTTTGTACTTCTACACATGTATCTCTTACAATATCTTGATGTGTATCCTGCTCTTTATTTCCTTGACTTGAATTAAATTACATTGTAGCACCCTGTAGTCCAGTACCCAATGCTTTGTTATGTGAAATTAAAATAGAATAAAAAGTCGGCAATAGTATAATTTTGCAGATTATGATATGATATCCCAATTATGGTATCAACATTAGTCTGGCGACAGTGAACCAGTGATTATCATAAACCACTTTGTTTTATTAGGAGATTTCATATAAGGGCAGAGTGTTCCCTGTGGATGGAACTAAAACTTTCCTTTGTGTTGTGCTTTAAATTCAGTATTTAATAATAAAGTTCTCTAATCTGCCATTAAATGTATTCCCTGAGCAGTTATAAAGCTGATATAATAAACAATGTATAAATTTTAAATAATCAAACAGAAGTTTACACATAACTTTAAAATGGTACCGTGTGAATATCATCAAAATCGAGCACAATGAATGTACAATTTCCTGCAACAAAGGAAAAGTATTCTTTTAGATCTTGAAACTTTAAGTCCATACCAGTAAACGGTTTAACTTAGCTTAACCCAAAAAATAGTGTACATTTGAGGTGGAGCTCATTCCCAGACCTCCATACTCATCTGCAGGGCATACCAACTCCCAGACCTTACCTTAACCATACCTAAACTTGGCACCACTATACAGCAGAACAACTCACCATTTCCAGATCTTTAATTTACTGTGGTTTTGAATTTCCTATCTTATAATTACATGTACAAGGTCACTTCATTATCTTTTACTACCTTTCTGTGGGAAAAATTGTCACAAATAGTAGAGACCAGGATTTTCAGTGGTAGATACTTCAAAATGTAGAACAGAAAGTAAATATCAGAATTGGCACAGTTTATCTATTATTTTGTAATCTTATACCAAATTGTTATCAAAATTAACAATCCTCAAGACCTAAAGGCCTATCTCTTGGGAGTTTCACACATTGGTAAATAATTCACAACCAAAAAGTGTCTGTTTGTGTGAATTTTATGAGGTTTTTGAAATAAACAAAGTTGAAAGGTCAGGTAGAGGAGAACCATTGGACTTGTATTTGATTTGGCTAACTCCCATCTCTTCATGTTGAACTCCTTTACTCAAATGGCAACATTACTGACCTCTGAACCCCCATAGTAAGCCCCATCTAGGAGGGCTGGGTCTGTATAAATGGTAGGCGGAGTCTGTAGCTAGTCCCAGCAAGGGATATTTCACTAGCCTGAAGCCAGATATGAATTCATCTCCAAGTCAGCAACCTATCAATGGCCGCCTCTCAACTGCATTTTCCCTGATCTATAGTTGCTTATGATTGGCTTATGGGCATTGTGAGCGGAACCTCTGTGTTCTGTTGGTGTCAATAGACCTGATGCGAGTTGCATGCTCCCTATACTACATGCATAGAGATAAGATATTCCCCCCTAAAACGTAATTCAGGTTTCTGTACAATGAGGCGTTGCCCATTGGGGCCCCCGTGTTCGACACATTGTCCTGGGCGAATTAGAGGCTTGTAGACATTGGTTGACGTGGGATACCAAACTTTCACTACATGTAATGTCTGCTTGTAGTACACATGACTAGCTCCAACCAAATTGATTAACCATTAAAGACACCTAGTAGCTGATACTACACACAGCAAATCCAGGTTTCGGCACAGATTTACATATTTGACAAAACCTCCGCGCAAAGATATCGGGTTGGACTTCGACTAGTTGCCTGGTGATAATGTAATGCGCAACTATATAATTTTGACATCTGTTGTCAGAAGTTGTTATTGGACTCTACCAGCATCTTTGGCGATACTATAAAGAAGCTGATCACAACACACGGCACTTTACAACTACAAGGAAAAAACAGTAATCGGGACACAGCACATATATAATATTATTATAGCCTTCAGACTAATTCATTCATATACGAATACACTACGGTGAACCTACAGTTTAGTGCTGGGAGATCTGAAGCTTGTTCGACAAGGTGTGGTGCGCCTTGTAAGAGACACAGGAATACAGAACACAGTGAACCAGGACTTGTAGTTGGCGCAAAAGAGTACATAGAGAGTTTGGCTGGATCTGCCCGAGGGCTGCTATGCAGAAAATGTCCTTCCCACAGCTGGGAGGCTATAGCCTGGCTTCTGTAGGAGGGCCTCCCTCCGCCTTGCCTGCTGCTGCTGCTCCACCGCCAAGCTCCCAGGTGAGACTTCACTAACTTTGATTAATTGAATTCTACTTTTTTTCTTAAACCAAGAAATGTGGAGTAATTATAGATAGGGAAATAGATCTATTACTTATCTGTACAGTCTACCCTATTTTGAATTTTAAATCTCACTTAAGGTACTCATCTACATATGGCATGAGTATTAATTATTTCGGAACTTTTTTGCAAATGCCTCTTGTTGGAAAAGGGCAGAGAATTGCGGTTATTCATAAAGCTAAAGTTGAAAATGACGTTCACATACATATCAAATAAACATTTAATTCACCAATTCAAGGATTTTCTAAAGAATGTAAATTGGACCATCAATATATTTAGGAACACAATTAATTAAACAATATTAAAATTATGAATCAGAGCGCTCCATCATTAAGTTAAAGTGAACATGCAAACTTGCTGCGGCAATAAGTGCGCAAGATTGATTCTATGCGTGTAATGCAATGCAACCACATCACTTAGAGTCAAATAACAAAGAAGCTCGTCTCAATGGAGCTCATAAAGATAGTTTTAGATCATTTAGTTTGGACTGCAGTGTTCATTGACTGCAGTGATTGCGTCGAGTCATGATCAGATGTGGCTGGAATGGATGTAAGGGGAGGACAATTTTAAAAGTTACCATTTCCAAAATAAATTTTAAAAAAAAAACAGAAAAAGGAGGAGGATCTGTGACTGAACTGATGAGTCACTAGTCAGTGGAGATCAGTGACTGTCCGTCTTTCATCAGTCATTATTCACCGCCATTGAGTGACTACTGCATGATCACTGCCTCATGATCACTGATCAAATCCGCTGCGGCAAGGCAATCCCACGGGATCATCACCCAGATTATCTTGGGCTAGTTTTGACACATTATTGCTCACTAAACGTTTAATCCTTGATAGGCAATAATCAATCTGTGGTTTACTCTATCAATAAGTAAGTCTACAATGGCTCGTTGTTTATTAAATGGATCTTCTTCAATACGGGAGATTAAGCCAGCGAGGTAAGTGTTTTGTCATAATACAGTAGGTGTGAAAAATGCGGTATTAGCGAACACTTACGGGTACTACTTCGAGCATCTGTAAGCCTCTATGGTTGATGATTAAATATATTATATAAACGATATTTTATACTATTTGTTTTCAGTTATTGATGGCTTGTACATCATCATCGACTTCGCCTTCGTCTTCGGTAGCAACGAGCGCTCGGTCTGTAATTGGCGAGCCAGCCTCCGGCCAAACTCTACTGGACTATCCAGCTGGTCTTCTTGCAGCTGCATATCCGAGGATGGCCGCGGCGGGACTCACGGGCGCTGAAGCAAGTGTCTACGGCTCAGCCTCCGCCGCTTCGGCCTACGCTGCCGCGGCTGCTGCCCAAAGCTATCTACCTACACTGTCTACCGACCCATCGGTCCTCTACGGCTCTCTAGCGGTGAGTTCGCAAAACACTAACTTCAATATATATCTACTTCCTTTGAACACAAGGCATTTTTTTAACCATCTTTTTCTTTGCTAATGTAAAATTTAAAATTTAACTACGACACAAACAAAATTACAGCACAATTAATATAAAATCATTTTCAACGAATTTCATGCGCGATTTTAAGATCTTACATTCGAGTTCCATGACCACAATAATTTTGTAAAACCATTAGAATTACATTTTTTGCGAACATGTCAACTAAATGTTCCTTTTCAATGTTTCTGCAATTTTCTGGAAATGACACGAATGTTTTGATAAAAATTAGAAGCTGGTCTTTCATCGAGCAACCCATTTCAAAACCTTTCGAAAGAATCAGGAAACATCAAATTTTTCTTGAGTTGAATTTTGCGTGCGAAATTCCATTGCACTCGTTAACATGGACTTAAACACAAAGCCTACACATTTCAAAGGTGTTCTTATAAAATTTGTAATCTTTAGAGACACCTTAAAAATTGAAGGACTAATGTGGGTTGTGCACGAAAGCTGTGTCTGCTCTTTGTACGGGCATGAAGCGAACAAATGCTGAAAGACCAAGAACCCATGTCGCCCAGCTCCGTTTCAAATCATGATCTCGGCGGAAAAATATAGACCTTTGGGACTTGTAATTAGCCCTCACTTTGCCTTCATTTTGACCAGAAAGAATGAAAGATTTTGCTATCGCATGTTTGCACAACTAGGGTACGAGAAAAAATAATTACGGTGCTAAGGGGAGGTTACAGAAGGGAGTCTGTGCTCGGCTCAAGACAGTTATCTTCATTAGAGAGAGGGGTGCCCTTTCTCAAAGCTTTAATTATCGCACTGCTTCAAGTCCTGTTATTTCGCTGCCCTCAAATTTCCAACTCCAATGGAGCTGCTGCCCTGCTTTCATGCCAAAAATCTCCCGCTTTAACCTCGATGATCTATGTATTTTGTGATAAAATAATGACAATTTTCTCTTTTTTATGTCCATAACAGAATTCTCCGTATGATTTGAAGGACAGCGCCGAGGCATGGCGGAACCTTCAGGCGCAAACAGCGGCGTACTATTCGTACGACCCAACCATGATGGCATACCCTTACAATGGGTACGTTTATATTTGTTGTTCTCTTATTTTCTCGCAAAAAAATAAAAAAATAGAGTTCTCATTTTAAACCTTTGTGCATGCATGACTCCTTTGGCAAATCAATTAAATTTGACTAATTTTTCAGCACGAAAATGATTCATTTGAGACCCGTATTTTAGTACAAATGAGAAAATAAAGACATGTCACGGAAAATTGATGTACTTTTGCGTGCATTTGGTTCTTACACACCTTCTTTGTAAAATCAGTTCAATTTTAACACTTTGATACAACAACAACTTATCCGCCACATTTGAATCGACCCCCGTTTAGAAAATTAAGCTCCTTTTACGGATGACTAATTTGTTCCATTGTTCAAGTCAAAACATTTTTCTTGCACCTCAGTTAAATTAATACATGTAAATCGGAAACTTTGATGTCGGTAATTGAATTGACGAGTATCTATTTCCCGTTGGTTCTTTGTTACATCACGTCAACGGGCTTCGTTTAATTTTAACCACCACAACATCATGTAATGGCGGAATAAAGTTGTGTTCAACACACTTTTATTAAAGTTTTTCTTTTTGTATTTCTTTTCATTCAATCACCAAACAATTGATGCAACAACCTGCAACTTTTATGAAAACAAAAATGCGTCAATGTGCGTACACATGCAGCTATGGGTTCGACTTCAATGCGGCCCGACGAAAGAACGCAACCAAGGAGAATACGGGCACCCTTAAGGCTTGGCTAAATGAACACAGGAAAAATCCCTACCCCACTAAAGGGGAGAAAATCATGTTGGCCATCATAACCAAAATGACTTTGACGCAAGTATCTACTTGGTTTGCCAACGCACGAAGAAGGCTGAAGAAAGAAAACAAGATGACCTGGACTCCCAAGAACGGATCCAGAGATTCAGATGATGACGACGACGACGATGATGACAAAAGGGATTGTGATGACGGTGATTTGGACTCTAGAAACACATCAGGCCAGACAGACAATAACAGTAACAGTTTGAATAAATCTAGTGAAGGAAGAGACGGAGATGTAGAAGTTGACGTGGAAAGCATTAGGGAGCACAGGAACAAAAGTGGAGAGGACCTCTTATCTGATGGTGAAGAAGAAATAGATGCGGGTAGGTTTTTCTTAAAACTATTTGTTTCAAACTTCAATTGAACAGTATACTAATGCAGACAAAAGAAATATTTGTCGGAATTTACTTCTATTTTGGCTATTCTGATGTTTAGGGTTTCTTCCAAAAAGAAAGCGCCGCGTGTACTCTTCTTTGTAAAGTTTCAGTGTGCATGTAAGCACCTCGGAAATTTTTGCAAACGAATTTTTATTTCCATTGCACATACAGACACTGTTATCTCAAATCTATAACGAAGACATCCTCCTCTTATTCAAAAACATAATGTAAATCTCCAACATCTTTGCTGCCATCAGAAGGTTGTAAATCATCAGTGTCCACAAAAGTACAATTTGAAAAATATGGTGGCAATTACATCTTATTGTAATAATTTACTTTGAACATATGTTACTGATTCACTTCTGATTCGGATTTTATCTCCGCTGCTTGATAAGGGACGAGGGTCAAAACCTATGATAGTTTATGTCCATCATGGGTTACTATTAAATCGCTACCGAACCACCGTAAATCAAAGCGAAGGGGAACATTGGGTGGTCAGCACACCAACCCGCTGATAAAATACAAATCCATAAAAAGTCAATATTTGCATTTTATTTGCCAATCGTAGCAATTTGAAACATCTAAGGAGACATAGGGGTATGCTTACAGAACAAAGGCAGATTGTATTTTGATAAATTTCGTATCGGTTTTCCGACCCCCAATTGGCGGTATTCGCTGGGATCTGTACATACCAAGAAACTTGGTTACATATGTCGACATTTGTAGACATTCAGGGCAACATATGAGATCACAGGGGCTCTTCGAAGGTCCTTTCAGGTCTAAAGGTTTCATTTTAAGTCTTACTAGCTGTTTACACTCTCGGAAAAGCTGCAAGTCTGTCAATATTTCAAAACAGTCACTATTTGTCAGGGGTCTACGTGGTCCATTGTATAGCAGTCCTATCAGGTATCAAGGTAAAGATGAAAATAAGCTCACTTGGACAGGTGTAACATTTATATACCCCGACTGTGAGTGTTGATGGTCTAAAGTATAGCTCAATTTGGAACCACTGGGGTTTTAAACTCGCACAATGCATTTCCTCCCATATCATTGACATCATATGAAATTAATGGGCTTTTTTGAGCTTTATTCGGCGTCTCATGTCCCGATGTGAAAACGACCCCATGAAGGGAACTTGTGTTGATTTACTCTCCCTGAAAGTTGGGGAAAATTTTTAAGAACTTTCTAGGAAACCTGCAACATATTTAGTGAAAATATGTGTGCTTAAAGAATTCAAGAAACACCACAGACTTTGTTCAGGGTTAACCAGACCCAACAAACCTTTGCAAAATGAGAAATGGTGAGGCATACTTTTGATGGACTATGCAGGTGCTAAGAGAATGTTTGTACATTACAAACTGCTTTGAAAATGAGTGAAGAAATTAGTATATCTATGCAGGTAGCTCAGGTAGAAAACTTGTATAACAGGGTGTTAACTTGGCATAGGGATGTGACTACTCGAGCCTGGGATGCCTCGTCCAGGCAGACCTCGGCTAATTCCGGCGGACAGGTTACAGACACTGGCCGCGAGAGACTGATAGCTGGGCGCAACTGCCTCACTCAATTATTGCCCTCAAACAGGATCACTGACGTTAAACCTACAAGAAGCTAAAAGTTACTGCGGATGAAATTGGTGAAAGTTTTTTTTTTAACATTCCCTTAAATACACAACATAGAATAAACATTCTTTTCAACACACAAGCCTAATTCAACTCCACATTGTAGCACTTGAAATTACAAGTTAAATATCTTCGAGGTTTTTTTTTTACAAATTTTAATTCATTTATTTTCTTACTCGCTGCAATGTGGACAAGGAAACATCCTTCAGCAATGCGCGAAATTGGCTTAAACCATTTTAACATTATTCAATTAAGTCTCAATGGCCGCGAATCTAATTATAACAAATCAGATACGGTCAGTTTATAATTATTATAATTAATTCAACTTACTCCCAAAGCAACACACCAACGAAATACTGACACCAAACACTTATATTTAATTACCGTACTTCTGTCTAGGGAAACAACTGACTATCAGAAACTAAATCTCTGTAAAATATTAAACATATTGGCGCAAACTAAAACATTCCTCGGTGGTCCATCTGTAGTTGTTTGCAAATAGAAATAATATGTAGATGTACACTCCGAAAAACAAGGTATTTTAGTGCAAAACACTGCGTGGCAGCCAGTACATCTATAGTGATAAAATAATTTTATTGACAAATGTCATGGGCTTCCTGGACTTGTTCGGATAAATATATGTAATAGACCTCATGAAACGTCTCATTATCTTACCAGGTTCATTATGTTTTACTCCGAAAACTGTTTACCAAAGTCACTTTCACAACTCGTTTTATGAACATAGACAAGACGAGGCCGTTCTTTACCTAGAAAGTAGATTAAATAAATAAGATAAACCACCCTTATTTTAAGTAAACAACTTTGCGTACAAACGCTTTCTGCGCTAATTTTTTTACCTAAATTTTGTTAGATGCCCTAAAACCTGACAGATTTTCATCTGTATCTTTTCATCAAAACATTGTACATATTTTTATTATATTTTGCAGGCAGTGCAAGTGATTTGGACCCGAGCAATGACAGGCACAACACCAGTCATCCACACAGTACAGCATTAGAAAGACTGACCAGTCCACCATCCAGCTCAGGATCACCACCTCCCTGTACACCTATACCCTTCCGTCCTCCAGGTATGGCTCCAGCACCACCAGCCTCCAGATCCATTGCGTCTCTAACCTCCAACAGTACAACCACAAACTCCAGCAGTGATGGCACAGTCAAACCACGGATCTGGAGCTTAGCGGACGTGGTAGCCTCTAGTAACCCCCACAGTAGACTATCACCTCCTGGTAACACCGCACCACACAGTGCTTTTGGGACCCCAGCAGGACTGAGACCACAGGGACATCATCACCATGGTGTGGGACCAATACCAGGGTCACCATTAAGACCGTGGGTACACCAAGGTTCGTCTCCTTACAGCTTACCGGGCACAAGTGCCACACAGACATTAGCGGGATTCGCTCCCCATCCTTACGGACTTGCAGCTGTTAGAGCCGCTGCTTCGGCGGCAGGACACTTACCCCCCGGGGCTACCAGTAGTCCACACAATGCCTCTCCTGGATCACCGGTAATTCCCTCTTTCCAAAGGATACCCGTTAGCATGCCGTCTCCTATCCTGGCACACCACAGAGATGGAGCAAGAGTATTGAATGGTTTACCTTCAAGGCCAGGTAATTATATTTAATTTATTCAGGGGAATTAATGTCGTTAAATTAACATGTACAAAGCTACATTAATTATCACCCGCAATACAACAGTGCAAATGAAATCAAAGCCAATTCTGGAAACCCGTTGTACTACAAGAGTACTACACAGGTCTTATCACAGTTGGGATACACGATATCATAAAATAACAGGCCACATAATTCATAACATAATTATTTCCCAAGGGGTACAACATATTTGATCATTGTTTGAACACTGGATTGTTTTATCAAAGCGAACAAAACACGCCTTTTCAAAAAAAGAAGTTAATGTGGAAAATTGGCTGGCTTCGTCTAATGAGATAGGGACCAACGAAATATTCAGATAAATTGGAAACTAAAATAAGCGAATGATTATTGAATAGATATTATTACAAGTGGGTCAGAGCCTAGTGTGACCCACAGAAAGGATACAGACTGGAAGGCGGCGGGGAATATGAAGTGATATGACATGAACCGTCCCCAGGGAATTGCGGGGAAAGCTGTTAATATCAACTGAAACAATCCAGACGCTTACTGTTAATTTATTTATTCCCCAATATTTATATTACGAAAATTAAGCACTTGTACACAAATGGCATAATATTATGTAGCCGTGTAGTGACACTTGTAACAATTTAAATACTATTGAAATACAGAAAACATCACAATATTATAGAACTATCATTAATTTTCAAATCAATAAACGAAGAATAATTGGCAAATTTAAGTCACAGTTCTCAATAAAACTGCGTTGAATTGTGTATTCCAAAGGTGATGTACTATGTGGTAATCAGTTGTAGTAAATTATTCCTCAAATATTTTCAGTTTTATGAAAAGTGGACACTGCTATTAATGTGAATGTTACTCAAAGCTACATTATTAAGTTGTTGTTTTTATTTGTTTACAGTACCCGACAGGTTAGAAACAAATTCCAGTAGTTCACCTGGAAATTCCCATGATTCCAGAACCGCTTTTACCCCAGTAGTAAAAAGGTAAATATAAACTTTTTTCTATTATTGTACTTAATTCTAGGAGAGAATAATTTATGCTAAATCTTTAAACGTTTTACCGTTATAATGCAACTATTCAACAATGATATTCGTCTTACACAAGGAAATTAAACTAAAGGGCATCAGATAATCTCTTTGCAAAAAGAAGGGGCGTTAATTTAATTAGGATTATGTTTACACCCACTTAATGAAGATTCGGTAATGCCCAATAAATTTGTAGAATTTGCCAGTTGATAAAATTCTTGGTTAACCTTGGCGTCAGCTCCATGGCAACCCAGTTAGGATTTCTATTAAACCCTTTCATTTCTTCTTTAATTTCAGAAATTTGAACGAGCCGCTGAAAGTGTGATTGACAACTTGGTATTTATTCACTCATCGCGTTGTAATTTACAAGAGACAAGATGTCCAACCTAGAAACATTTAATAGTTACTGTACATGTCCGCAGTTCCCCGGTTCCGTTACATCGTTTCCTGTGTAAGGGCTTCAACTGCCACGAATAACAGCAAAACACCTGTACTGATGTTGGCACAGACGAAGATTGACCTGCACGTTTATCTTCGCAAGGATAGAAGTAATACTTGTTTTATTTTGATCCGGGCTATTTGAAACAGTTCCTTTGTAAGCCAAAGCATTATATGCAACACAAATTTAAATTTAATTTTGATGGTAGAAAAATTCATTTGGTTAATGTCTATTACAAGGGTGTACATGTTCTCTATATCAACCAAAAATTTAATATTCAATTTTGGAGACATAGATTTAAATTGAGTTAATTTGTACATCTCTGAATGAGTATGGTAGGATCTGATTTGAATACCAAATGTAATATTCATACGTGATGTACACGTTACATAAAAAAGAAGTCGATATAATTCTGTACTTTCATTATGCAAGAAGTTGTGCGGTATGTGAACACACAATGTATGTACAAAGTTCTTTTTCTCGTTATATGCTAGACTACACATAAATATTAAAAATTCCTGTTTTTCTGAAAAGAAAACTGTGTCATATGATAGAAATAATTTAAATAGTTATATTATATACGCATTATGAATTATAACATTAAAACTTAAACAGTTTTAAAACTTGTATAATCCTGAATGAAATTCAGGGTTTTGTTGTTGTGTACATTTTCATGCATAATAGTTGTGCATAATAAAATGATGTTTCTCGTCATAAATACAAAAAGCGAAAATATTATTGAAAGAATAGTAATTAGTTTAAGTTCTGGTGATTATAAATAAATTTAATCTTAATACAAGCAAGGGTGTTTCCTCAAATTAAAATGTAAAAATGCCATTTCTTCATACGCGGTTTATTTTGATCTCCATTAAATCGAGGTAGGTTCGATGAATCTACGCAAACAACATTATGTTTTCTGCAGGGTACTTTTTGTGTGCTAAATATAATTCATGATCTTCTTGTTCAATGTGTTATATTCTATCCTTTATGAAATAGAAACTATTATAATTTAACTTAAGTCAATAAAACTAAATAATCTAAATCTAATCTGCAGTTGGACTTGTCTGTTTCACTGTACGCATATGTACAAAAATGTGAACGAAAAACAATGAGAAAACATTCGATTTCTCAAGTACGTTAACGTCGGTATAAAATTTTATGCAACAAATAAATATTCAGATTATAAAAAGTGGGCCAAATAATTTAAGATATTAAATCTACATAATTAACTGGGTTCATTCACGTACGAATAGGTTTTACAAATTTGGAGGAAAATATTTCCCCATTTCAACAGTTAGTGAATAAAGCAGATATATTTGGCAATGTAAACCAGAGGTATGTGTACATGTCATTGAATCAAACCCAATCAAACACAGCTATACATTAAGAAAGGTACTTAAGTATTACTTCTTAAGGCCGTGTAACCCTTTAGAGCTATTGTGATATTAACTATCAAGTGGTAATCCATTAAATTCCATTCTTAGCAGTTACACTTACGGGTGCTGAAATAGTTGATAGGATATTAGGCAGCATAACAGCCGATAATCTGTTACCGAATTTTATTTCAAGCCAATAAGGCGGCATGCTTTAAAGGAAGCTTTGAAAAGGCTTTGAAATCATAGCATCACCCCCAAGTGAGTATGATTATAGCTTGGTAAGTTATCTGGTGTCTAGATCAACTTTTACACATTAAGACCAATCACGAGCTCAATGACTAACAATTGTGCTCTTATAATTGTTTGGCCCTTCAATTAAACTCTGTTTTGACCACAGTGGACTTCAAACATATCCTTAAGAAAGAGGTGGGAAGTTCTTCCTTTAAAATTCAACTTCTCAGCATGGGAGATGCAGCACTGATGGAAGATGCTCCTTTTAACGGAGGGTACAATGCATTTGTTCTGCTTTCCATCTTCAACTTTATTTAGAGCAGGTATTAGGCAGGACATTATTGGTATTACAAATAAGCTTACTGGCAGGCTACAAACATAAATTTAAAATTATCATGGAAATATTCTACAACAACTAATATTAAGGTTGTGTGTGACAGAATCTTGAAAAATGAACACATTGTTTGTAAAGCATCTATCCTACACAGATGCTGGGGAGACACCCAACACACCTTGTGTCTAAATTTCCTTAAAAGGCTTTCACTCTTCTCTAGATAAATCACCAAGATAACCAGATGTGGGTAACGTGCCTAAGCTTACACACTTCTTATCCAAAACTTTCAAATACAGCAAAGAACCTTATAAGATAATGACTCTCACAAGAGACAAGAGAAGAGAAAAGTGAGCTGGGGACGACAAATGGATGTAATTTTAGGTATTATCCAGTAAATTTTACACATGCAAGTAAAATCAAAGAGTGAGCTCGAGGGGTTTTCAGGCATTAGTTTCTCGCTTTATTACTCGTGTCGGATGTTGGTTAAAAGTAGTCTACACAGGGAAGCAATGTTCATTACCCCGCACAACAAGCACAAAAGTGGTAAATTAGCCCCTCATTAAGGGACTCCTTTTATGAGTGAGTTTCAGCAACTGGAAGGCAAGCAATTCAGCTGTTTGCCGATCTTCAGAGGATAGGAATTATTTCATCTCAAATGACAAGCTTAAGAGCATTTTGCCATCGCTGCAAGAGAGAAAATTTCCCCCGGCGCAATAAAAGTAATTCTATTGTGTTTTTCAAATTAGTGTAGAATTTCCCACTGAATGTAAATATACATGTTTTCTAATGTGTTTGCTTAGTTTGTATTTGGTCTCGAACATACACCAGTTTACATACACTATCGCTACTATAAACACATTAAACTTTGTTAGGTGTTAGAAAATCTTGTTATTCTCCACAAGGTAGAGTTTTTGTTTCATAAGCACACTATTAATGTAGCTGTGTTCCGGTAATGTAAATATGTATTTTATCCCTAAATTGGCACTATAGTTAACAAGTAATCAAGCAGACAAACACTTTTACTAAATACTCCTGCAATCTGACAAGGATATGCTCTTAGCTTAGCCACTTCTCTGCAATGGTTTGTATAGAAATCAACTGTGCTTGATGAACAATATTTTAACTGCAATTCGATTAAGTCGATGAAAGAGAAAATGGTGTTTTGCCCTGGAGTGGTATCATTTGGGTCTGTAGTAAGCTAATGCTGCATGAAAAGCCAGGGCTTGCTTTAACAATTTGTGGGCTGTAACTGGTAACCAAAGCCTACTGTACACATTTTGCATGTGTTATTTCCCCATTGGTAAAGTCCTCCTTGAGGCATCTTTCGCTTCAATCCTAATATTAGTTCACTCAGAGGTTTCAAACCGCAGTACAGCATACTAGCTACAATGTACAATATTATTATCTAAAACTTAAACAAAAACAATTAAACACATGTATATCTGGATTCTACTTGTAGAACATCAACATTCCAGTAATATATTAAAGCGTGTGAAATAGACGGCGAAACTGTAATTAATATTTGCATGGCTTTATCCTTTATCTTTAACCAATACTATGTCAAAACCAATGGATTTCAAAACTGACCCCGCTTCCTGTTTTCTTCCTTTCAACTCTATTTTAGTAACTTCAAGATAACTCTGAAAAGGCTTTTCACCCGGAGCTAACTGAATTAATAAAAATGTAACGTTGCTTTGAGGTAGTTCTTTCACAATTTTTTCGAGACCCCTTGTTGAATTTCTCTTCAAAACCTAAGGTGATGCTCCTTTACACAGAATTGAGTTGTTCTGAAAAAGTTGGACAAGAAGGAAACGCATGTAACAAGTGAATAAAAACACAAGTCTGATTTTTGTTTCGCTATTCTCTTCTTTTTAACCAAGTTTTATACTTGTCTCATACAAAGTGCGAATGAACGTAAAATTTATATTGAATTTTGATACAATGAAGGGACGTTTAACAAATAATATGTTGAAAACTTATATCCCCTTTGCATATTAATGTTTGTCGGACAAATTTCTTACAATGTGGTGAAAGTTACACTTAGATCAAATTTTCTAGAAAAATTTGGTGATGTCACGGTTTTCTAATGCAGAGTAAAAATCCTATATTCCTTTAAAATGATTAGAAGAAAATTGCCCTTCACTTCCACAAACAACAAGCAGTGTCAGACCATAAATGTCCTCCTAACAATGCAAGAATTTTTACTGCTGCAATGTTATATGTAGTTATGTTATATTGCCAAAGAGTGCCACTGTCTAATGGCCATGAAACTCTTCCCTTTGTTCGACTGCCACTTTGGCTTGAGGGGTAAAATAAAAATGTCTCCACAATGCAAGGGTCTCTTCATTACTATGCGACACTGGTGACTTGCCAAAGTATGTGGAAAGGACAGACTGACCACACTATGGTGGTCAAACACCTTATAAGTGGGCTAATCATCACCAAATCATTGCATGCTCATTTCATGCCTGCCGTACAATGGCTGTCAGCTATTCGAGATACAGTGAAATTTTAACCGTCATTTAATATATTTGCATATCTACTAAACACAACTAGTTATTGCGCACACTCCCATTTTTTACCACTTATTCACAAAAGAACGAAACCTTGAATCATGATTAAAATTAAGTTTTCTGGCAACGTACTTCACTAGAAATTAGTATTGCATTGATGCAGCTTGTTGATTTTCCAACACCCTGACTTGTAGTGCGTCGTCTTCTTTTGTATTCTCTGATTCCAAGAAAATTATCTTAGCTCGGAAATCAGTGGAACAGTGCGATCCTCCTCGTTTCTGTTCGGTATCTGCACGTTCACATTCTTAGCCCCGTACAACAGTCCTTACACAAATCTTACACCAGGGTAGTATATTTGACATCGTAGACAAACCCATTAAGATGAGATTTTCAAATTGGCATCTATTGATATATATTATGGACAAGGCTCGTGTTTCTCTAATCGAAGGTAGGCATGTCAGCAGATAAGTCGGTGGCGACTTCAGTGACAGTTGGCCAACCACAGCCACTTACTACCCACTCCTTAAGGTCACTTGCTTATCCTTGGCAAACGAAACTAAAACTAAAACTACCCAAGCTTGAATCTAACTCTGAAAATGGTAATACGTTTGTTATCATCAAGATCGTTTGTGTTAATATGGAACAAGCTAATGTAAAAAAGATAAGATTCGTAACAAAAGGGAATATTGGGATATTACAATTGAAATAAAGTTTTTATTCATGACAAGAGATGAGAATTGTCGATGCCAAATAAACTTCAGTAGCCTAATATGCAAGTGATCAAGAATTTATTTTCCATTTAAGACGCAGATGCCATTGCAACACAAGAGTTTGGTACCTTAATGAGTATATTATCAGATCAACAAGTTGACAGGCCTGTAGAGAGTGGTCAGTAGATTGTAGTGTTTTTGGTCAACCTCAATGTAGACATGTCCATCCTCTTGTAGACATCATGTCCAGGTATCTACAACAATCAAGCAATCTATCAGCAGAGTACTTAATGTATCTTAAAAGCAGTCACATTGTGGGACATATGATATTGGTGCCCACTGGTAGTACTACAGATTCGTGTGCCTCCACGAGTAAATATTTCTCCGGATCGAAATCTGTTTACAACCTTCAAACTTCGAACTCACAAAAAATGGAGAAGAGTACTTATGAAAATAGAAGTTGATTTAACAGTGATATCTAATTGCAAGTTACATACAGGCATACTCAAACGCACACAAAATGAGTACTCTAAATTATACTGTGGGTACATAGGATAGGATAGGATAGTTTCTGGAAGCAGGCGTGGGCCTATATTTCCAGCTCATCTACAGCTCCTTCATTTGGTTCTTTGTCATCAAAGTCCAGCATTGGGTTAGCAACAGGGCTGTAGTTGTCACATCTGTAGTCATATTTCATGTCATGCTCCTTCCAATATTGGTCTAGTC
>JBCAUI010042115.1:0-20938 GCA_038406195.1 Haplosyllis anthogorgicola | reverse complement strand
ACACACACACACACACACACACACACACACACACACACACACACACAAACACACACACACACACACACACACACACATTGTACATAAACAAATGATGCGAACGTTGGCTGTATTGATCTGGTGACCTGATCAAACAGCAAATGGATTTTGTAACGTTGTTCCAAGTACGTTTGAATCTGCAGGGGAGGTCTGCTATTTGATCGATATAAGAACCTTTAACTTACGTACAGGCTGGACTATGCTTGGCTAATGGTGCGTGCATTAAATATTTAAACCTATTGGTAAAAGGTCGCACACACATATAAATTTATATGTACCAGAAACTGCTCATACTTGTGTCGTTTGCTCACAAGGTAGCCACAAGGTAGCCAAAAAGTTGTCAACTGGTACGAAATCTGTGTTGTTCAACTTCATTGTATCAGGTTTGTGTTCAGTTCAAAGCTGAGTGCAAGTAAAATCAATAAATTCTATATAATTAAAAGTCAGATATAACTCAAGAAGATTTGTTTATTTTTATCGCACATCCGGATTTAAATGTGTGTCATGGATCCAGTGCGCATGCTCTAACTATCCACGGTTCAATTTAAAATGTGAAATCTAAACCAAGAGTTACAATTAGCTAAGTTGATTCATTAAAGTAAATAGTTTGTTCACTTCAGGAACAATAGAATTTCACGCTGAGCTTTTAACATAAGCAGCTCAGAAAATTTAATGAAATCGTGTGAACAATAGAAATTCATTCTGTGACTTTCACACAAACAAAAGCACAGCGTGAAATTCTACGGTGGAGAAAACAAAACAGGGTTGGACATCCTATCAGTTTTGGAACAATAGGCTACAGCGTTGTTGGTTTTAATAGCACAGCGTGGACTTGTCCTGTCCTCAATTCCAATTTGACGAAAACTGCTACGGTTGAGTGATAAATTATATTGTTGTTGAAGTGAACTACATTTCTGCTGTTTATTTCGTTCGGATTCACATTTACTAACGCAAAAAGAAAAAGTCAGACAACTGATCCAGACAAATCAATAACCTAGCACAACAAAAACTATCCTAACATTGCCTATACCTGGGCCAACAAAACATGAAACCTTCTACAGCATTTGCAACTGTTATTTTTACCGGCGTGAATCAAATTCTGGGATTAGGATTTATATACACTTGTGGAATATACCAAGTTGTGTTTCTGGAAGCCTTCGAAGAAGGAGTTACGTTAACGTCATGGGTTATGTCACTGCAACTAGGAATGAACTGCTTAGCAGGTAAATAATATCAATATTTTCTTGTAAAATGTTTTAGTAGATTGTATTGAATACGGTATTGACGACATTCCTTAGGAATTTTTTTGCTCAATATAAATATATAACGTTTATGATTACACTTTTAGAAGCACTTTAAATTAGGCGAATCAAGTTGGAAATTAATCATTAAAATTTATTTTCTGTTATGGGCCTAAAGGCAATACCAGGTGGATATTTAGGTGATATTTCCTTGCCTATGCAATAAAGACGAAATTGTTTCTGAAATGAAACAATCAACTAAAATCCATTTTCAGTGACCTGTCATTTCCTAACACTACCTTACCTAACAGTACCTGTCTCGGTGCATGTTAAATAGTCTATTGGTTTACGTTATTTTGAAATGTTGCCAAGACCAACGCTAGTGTAGGTCCAAAACACTTTATCAAGCTGTGAGTAGTATTTGATGCGGTGCTTTAACACATGTTAATAGCATAATAAAGTTTTTGTTTCCAAGTTCAATCAAGTTTTTGTGATCTGATCTTTTGTCGTTCTTAGAAGTCTTCAAAGAAAATCTGGAACGAAAATTCGATTCATTTTGAAATATTGGAGTGCAATAGTTTTGTCACGTTAATTATTTCGAAACGTCAATCTCGGTGTGCGTTTGTGAACAATTTTTTATTTTGTCCCAGCTGGTGAAATTCCTTTCATTTTGTAAAACGAAAAATAACAAAGGAGTGAACGAAAGAATTTCACGCTATGCTTTTGATGCGCCGTTGTCCTAAAATGACAGGAATTTCACCCTCTCTTCCCTAAAATTTGGACAAATCAATATTTGTTTAGAAGCGAAAAAGCAAATAGACGTTTTTGAATATAACCGTGACAAAGCTAATGTCACAGTCACAGGACTTATATGTTCCAAAAAACTTTCTGAGTGGATATCCCATCACTCACCGTTTAATCGCTTGCAAAAATGTAGAAGACTGCCATTTCTCAGTTGGAAATATAGATATTCATTTGTGTCCAAATGCTGTTGAATTTAGGTATATTTTTATCAACTTGTGTTGTCAGCTTTTACATAAAGAACAAAGGAATTTGACACTATGCTACCGATTCAAAGAAGATGGTGTGAATTTTTTGGGTTTTGGTATGACGAGGAATTTCTTTCTCCTGATTATCGGATTCGTGACAGGAAATAGACTTAACTTTTTTTTGCCAAATTATCCGCTTTATACTTAATAGAAACCCACACATACCACTTATTTGCTACTTTGCTTATAAAAAGACCGTACAAACCCGTGCAATGTTGCTTGTAATCACGTATTTTGTGAGATTTGTACATCAACACCTGTAGGTAGGACTGATGCCAAATATGTAAGAAAAACGTAAATAGTCTGAACGCAAGATTATTGAACATGAGTTCATAAGATACACAACCAGATTTTTCGATAAAATGTGCAATTACAGCGAGACAAGGTTATCAATCATTTGTAGGTCAACAGCTCATTGTGTCTAGAAGTTGCATTAATTGGATTTTCGTATAACATTTGATTGTTCGTGATGAAGATGATTTTAATTGCTTTAGTAACAGATGTTACCTTTTGCATAACTAGATGGAGCCAGTCTGTTGGACCGAAAACCTGTGACAGAAAACCTTACTTTATTGTTTAGCTTGTGTGCTAGAAAGGCTGACTTCGGGCTGGAGGAGCCTATGAGTGACTTGGTAGATTCGAGCCTAATTTTTACCCCCCGCGTATGCGGGAAGGTAATGTTTTCAGTCGTGTCTGTCTGTCTGTGTGTCTGTCTGTTTGTTCAAGCTATAACTTTTGAACTGCTTGACCTAGAAACTTCATTTTTGTTATGATGGTACACCTTTATGATATCTAGGTCAAGTTTGAGTACCAAGGTCATTGGGTCAAGTTCAAGGTCATGGTGATAAAAATTGTACAATTTTGACTGTTGTCTGCCAATATCATATCTTATAGTGCTTCTGACTGGTAAATGGGGTCAAGGTGAAAATATAGGTCAAGGTCATTTGAAGGTCAAGGTCATTTGATGGTCATTTCCAAATGTTTGGTTGACTTTGTAAGTCTCAATTGTTTTAATATTTGTAACTATTACACAAGGTCAAGGTCAAAATATAGGTCAAGATCATCTGAAGGTCAAGCTTAATTGAAGGTCAAATTTAATTTTGTTGTAAATTTTTTCATGTTTTAAAATGCTTATGGCGGTTTAATGACTATTTGCGGAGCGGGCGATGGGCCTTCAACTGAAAGGCATTCTTGTTCATGATATTTTTGGAAGAAAATATAAGAAGCCCCCTCCCTCCCAAATTACCCATGAGCACCCCGAAACAACCCCGGACCCGCCTGAAATAACAAATTGTCTCCCAGCATACCTTCGGTCTGCTAACTACCGGTGTGACATGTTTAATTAATTACGATCATGATATGGTAATAAGTCCAAATGACCTGGAAGTAATTATTTCATTGGTCTAATTCCCAAAACAAAAGCACATTGCAGTCATTAATATTAATATTAATCACATGACCATTCAGTCTTGATGACTGGTCAGGTGGCACCTGTCTCTAGTTGTTCTTTTAATGGAAGAATGACAGAAAAGATGACGCCACTAGTGCTAAATAACAAATGACAATCTTGTATCGCTGATCAACTTTATTACATGTAAATTTTAGATTACACATCGCACTTTTACTCCACACAAGGTGATGAATTAAATTTAAACGTTAAAATGTGCACGTATAAAAATACATTACTTCTGAACCTTCATTGTAACTGATACAAGCACTTCACATAAATGCGATGCAACTTGCACGGATTTCATGAAACAAAACTAGTTTTACAAAGATTATGACCTCCCAGTACTCAGTGTTAACTTTCATAAATGCGTATGGAAGTAACAGATTTGATTGATATACACGTTGCACGGTGAAAAAGATTTGTGTCAAGCGAGATAAAAAAAAATCAGCCGCATTGTCCTTCTATAAATATGTTCCATTATTTACCATTTCGAAGATGCTGACATGAATACTTAAAACACACATCTAGGAGAATGCCTACTGTATACTTCACGGTAGACATGCTGACACTTTGTTTTGGACCAAAAAAGCGGGGGTTTTTTTACTTTTAGAATGCAGCACAGTAGTTTTTATACGCAGGGAACACTTGTTACGGATGTAATGTTGTTTGAGCCTACCACACTTATACGAAACCTGAACTGCTCTGCAAGATATGCTTAAGAACACAATGACAATGATGCATACATGGTAGCTTTGAAACTGTACAATAATAGATATTTGTTTATCCAATTTTTCGTGTTTTTTACGCGCGCACATAAGCGTTTAGTCTTAGTTGCAGCAGTTCTTCGTTTATTAACTTGAACTATCAGCTGGCGACTCATTGCCATTTCAAATCTAAAATATACAGGGTTTCAATTAAAACAATCTGTCCAGTGGTGGATCCAGGATTTCCCGTACTGGGGGACGCCCGGCCCGTAGGGGGCGGCGCCAACCCAATTTTCACCCATTTCGCCCAAAAATGGCCAAAAACTGCATGAAAATGAAAGAAATTTTGGCCGTAGGGGAGGGGGGAGAGGGGTGCCTCCACTAAATCCGCCGATGCTGTCCAACCCAGAGTAAATACATTCTTATAAATTCGTGCTTGACAGCAATTCCATCAAGTCCACAAACGCTTCTATAAATCCATTGTGTAGTCCATTGTATTTTTCTGAGAGAAACAAAACGTTTGCTTTAAACTCACACTCTAGGTTAATTTTCGACACTCTTGGCACATCGTGCAACAGGTTGACTGACTTATTTCTAGGATGTTACGGCAGTTTTTTTACATCCCATTTTCTTTCTAATGGAATTTCTCACCTTACACTATGGATGTGCATTTCAGAAATATCTCACACACAAAGTAGTAAGTGGGAGGATAAAAGCAGTGCAATTGACAGAGAAGAAAAGAAAAACAAACATACACACAACAAATTGCGACAACTACTTTGAAAAGAAACGAACCATTTCTGGCACCAACTCAGTGTAACGGATCTGGACGGAAAACAGAACGAAACTCACTTTACTAAAACGCATTAAGAGCAGAAACAAAACGAAGATATTGGCTGCAAAACATTATGAGAGCCCACAATGTAAGTACTTGAAAACATACACAGTATTTTTATTCGTAATCCTTATTTTGGGATCAAAAACTGTACGATCCAATTGAATGTAGCCATCTTAGGTTTCTTTAGAAAAATATTAGAATTTATCTTGAGAACTTTTTCTAAAATCAATCGAAACAGGTTAAATTAAACATTAAATAGTCAGATCAAATGTCGGATAATGTCACTCTAACTATAATTTTTTGCCACTGGCAGTTACCTAAGAGATGATTAAATTAGTTGTTGGAATACAACTTTTTTAAATTAGAATTAGAACGGCATTGGGCATTGGCGGATCTAGGGGGGGTGCCGCCGGTGCGCGGCCCCCTTCCCCCCCCCCCCCCAACGGCCCAAATTGTCTTCATTTTCATGTGCTTTCCGCTAAAATTTGGGCGAAAATAGGTGGCGCCCCCCCCCTCCCCAACGGGCCGGGCGCCCCCCAATGGAAAATCCTGGATCCGCCCCTGAACAGGGCAACATTATGGTTGTATATTTATCGAATAACCTCCCGATATACTTATACCCATATTGCTCCTATCCCAACATTACTATTATGCCCGTCAATTCCATACCTAAGTCTTGTAACTTTTATCCCCTCCCCGCCCCCTGCCAACGCCCCCCGCACCCTTCCCCGATAATCCTCCACTGTTGTAGTTTGCTTCACAGCCCTTCAAATTTGTCTTCTTATACCTATTCTGTGACTTGCATTGCCTACAATTTCATAGATGATGAGGGTTATAAATCTGTGCTGATGCCCAAAATTAACTGATTTGGTAGTAAATAATTCAAATACAAATGATTTTGATTACCAAAGGAAATCCAATTTCATGAGGAAGTGTCATAAGTTTGCTGGATTCAAAAAATGTGATGATTTGAAAAATATAATTTATTGTGTCTGATATCCAGTTAGGTTGCATCAGAGGATGAACGTTTTGAAACAACAGCACATCGAAAGCAAAGCGTGAAACTCTTGTTCTGTCTTTGGTTCTGTTTCCAAATTGAAATGAACGTCAGAACTTAGAAATAAAATTTGATAAAGGATCATATTTTAGAAGAAAATTCTTTAATAATTTTCAAGCGTATCAAGTTTAAGCTCGAACTATTTTGACATGAAAACGTCACTTTTCATGTCATTTTCATAATATACTACAATTTACAAATTGATCTACAACTTGAAATATATGACAAGTTTTCGTGACGACAAAAATATATAGCCTGTAATGTCGCCTAAATATCTGAGTTGCAAATAATTTGGGAAATGAACATTTAGGTCAGATTGAAGAGGCTGTCACCAATGCATGAAATATCCTTCTACGAGATCTCTATCATGTTGTTAGTCAGTCTCATGCACACACGGTACATGGTACCAGATCGCACCTCATTAAACTACATTAAACAGGCAATTACAATCTGTACATACTTCATTAGATCACGAATTATTCAAGCACGTGCAGAAAAACAACACTGCGTTATTGTTTTCAGATATTTTATAAATGTACACATAGAAACAAGTGATGACCAGTCTTGAAACTTCCGTGAAATGAAAAAAGGAATTGGAGAACAAAATCGGGATCGAATTCCTTTGACCACTCTGCCCTGAGTTTTGCCAGCTAATGTGGGATTTTTTTAAGATTTAAAAGTTCATTATAGGTCTCAATTTTTTTCCAGAAAATAAAAACAACTTTTATTCTTGAACTGTCAGTGAAATGAAAAAGGAATTGTTGAAATAGGAAAAGAAAAAATAACAAGATTGAACGGCTGTGAATCTTCTGCCTTGGTTCTTTCCAACTAATGAAGGATTTTCAGATTCAAAAGTTCATCATAGTTATTGTACAATCATAGTTAGCAAGTATGTTTAAATATTTTTTGGATTTTTAAGTTTTATCAATCAACCCACCATGCCAACCTTGAGTCTTCTACAACTTGTAATAGCATTGAAAATTCGTGAAAAATAGTTATTGGCCCTGCTAAATGTCCGGTAAAATTTGAGTTAAACCAAAAAATGATTTGCTAAAATCACCTAAAACTTTACAGAGCAAAGGCAAACAGCAATAGAAAGTTATGCTCTTTATTCTAAGTAGAAAATAATAATTTTACACAAAGGCGTTATTTTTTTAATGAGAACGTATACAAAAATACCAAGAAAAAACTAATTTCACCCCATGAACTTTGTGTGACCACTGATTCAACAGACAGAACAAAGTAGGGAGGGCGAAGATGGCCGCAAGATAGCACTGGGCCGTTATAATTGATATCTAAATCAACAAAGTATATGGTCACAGTAAAGAAAAAATCCCGCCAAGAGTTCAATGGTTGTTTTCTATATACATTGTGATCTTAATTGGTCAACCACAGTGCTGGGAATAATGGTTAATTTGTTTTCTAAAATGTTTGAAGTATGACAGTAATCACGGCCACGTCATAACCATTGGCGGATTTAGGGGGCACAGGAGGTGCGCCCTCCCCTTCCCCCTCCACGGCCAAATTGTTTTTCATCTTCGTCCAGTTTTTTTTTTCAGAATTTTGGCCAAAGATATGTGAAAATTGGGTTGACGCCCCCCTTCAAGCCTGCCCCCCCCCCCCCCACCCATGTGCGGGAAATCCTGGATCCGACACTAATAATCCAGGAATATGAATCCGTTCTGGATAAAATTTCCTAAATATCCAAATTGGATGGAGAGTAGAAACACGGAAGTGCGTCAGGCAAAAACAATAGAAAACGAACATTTCAGAATAGTGCCGTTTTACGTGTAATGCTCAAACACAAATCACGATTTGGTACAATGAAATATTCGTGATTTTGTTTTTTGCGGAATATATTGTTCCCAGTAATGAAGTACAGTTCCTCCAGTCCTGTTCCAATAAAGATGAAGCATCTGTCTTGGTAACCAATTGTACTATCGCCAAGGGAAAGAGATTCCTGAGGTTTTAGCTAAATTCCACGGGGTTTTGTTGTTGTTGTTGTTGTTGTTGTTGTTTTTTCACTTGAATAAAATTACAGTTGTTTCGATACTGATTAAACAATGTATTAGAAGTTCTTGCTTAACTTTAAGCTGTAATAACTATTTTTTAAGATAAGTTTTGTAGTTTTAACTGTGAAACACAGTATGAGGACCATGTAGTTCTCTGTTGTTTATTAGTATTCCAAAAGGTTCGACTGTTGTTTTGAAGATTTTATACATTTGAAAACATGTCACTTTGAAGTTAATAAAATTCCTACCAATTTGGGTACGTTTGAGTGCAAGAAAATTCTATGCTGTGCCATTGATACACAAAAAACAGTGAAATTCATTTGTTTCAAAACTGACAGGGTTTTCATCCTTGGAGTTAAAAACTGTAACTTCCTGTTTGCTAACACCCATATACAATAGATGCTTCTATTGAGTAGAAATGTGTCCATCTAAAAACTTACACGAAGCATGAAAGTGAGCACGAAGTAAATCTACCCTGGCTTTAAAACCAATAGGCAGAGTCACTCTAAGTTTGAAACTTTAAACAAAACATCTAAACTTTCATATACCAGGGTCGGACAGTGACTCCTTAATGACAGGGTACTTTTGTTTCGAGATATTACACAAAAATTACACGAAAATTACATAAAGATGACTCAAGCATTTGTATACATAAATGATCAAAACATCTTAGTAGTTTATTGGGAGTTTCTAGATACAAATATTAGCATATCTCTTCATGTACACTGGATATATACAGTTATACAGTAAATGTTTGCACTAAGTAACTTGTAGACCGCATACAAGTACCCTAAACGTTTTGGTATTCTGAATTCATTGCAGGAAATGAGTATAGTTTAAATTGACGTAGTTTTTGTCACAGCAAGAATTCTCATCAGATCTAGCCTGAGTTACTGGGAGAAACGTTTAGCTCTGCATATGACATGTTCTTGACTGAATAAATTCGCTTGTTTCCACCGCATGCTTTAAATTTATAATATGATTGGATTGTTCGAAACTGGGCAGCATCAGAAAGTATTGTTTCAAATGGATTCCTTTGTTACAATTAAGTGACTGTTTCAGATGGGTTAATTAGATTTTGTCTCTCTTCTGTAACAAGCGCTTTATCTTATTTCAAATTAATTCTGAGAATTTAAAATTTTGTTGGGAGAAGATTATTTGGCTAAAAAGAGCTTCCGCCTTGTGAGCTAAACAAATTTACGCTGTGATCTTGCTGGGGAGTAAAATTATATTGTTTCTATACTGAAATGTGTGCTGCACTATAATGTTTGTAATTTATATGTTAAAGCTCTCGCTAACCTGTCTATTTCTGTTATATAATTTTTTGTTCAACACCCGCAAATACCATATCTTAATAACTGTAAAAAAAATCGCAACAGCAAAATATTGGTTTCATCACCAAGGCACGCTGTTTGATTTGTTAGTTGCTTTTTCTCGTTTTCGTAAGTCCGGCTTCAATGAACGGGGCGCGGATTTTTCCCAGGAAAATCTACTTAAAATCTGTGGGCGTAAAATAGATACTTCAGTATTGATTGACATTTCAAATATTTGATCGGTGACTCCTGATGAGAAAGGTTATGAGAATGTTTGAGAATGAGAATGACAGTTTATGAACAGTTTATGAACTATTGTCACAATAACGTTATTGAGATATTATTCAAAATTTAAGATTCTCACACTTTCAAAGTGTGTACAATCCAATCTGAGGAATAGCATTCAGTACCATTAAATCTAATGAATGCTGATACACGAAATTTTCTTACATGTTGTGAATAAGAACGTCATTCTAAGCTACTGTGGTGGGGCAGATACGAGAATCATATCAATGAGATTCCCTCATTGCCCAACACTAGCCATAGCTTCATTTTCCAGAGAACACTTGGCCAATAAGAGCCAAAAGTTAAAACCGGGCTTACACTGGGTATTAACATTGGATCTTGAAATTTTACTATGCATCCTTCTTGAAATTTTGTATTTGGAGGAAGAAAATTAAATCATTTTGGAAAAATAGGTCTTTTTGCTGTTTTAACCATTACAATATGACATCACGAAATTTGACTGTTTTCAGACGTTTTCAGAATAATTTACTTAGCCAGGGCCCATTCCAGTAAAATTGATGAAAATACAACACTTGAAGACGTCTACATCTATGTATTGTGAATTTCTTTCAAAAAATAGATTAAGAGATTAACGTGCGTTCAAGAAAAGTGAAAGCACATCCATCTTAGCTAATCCATCTGCGTCTACTTCAACGAGAGTTAGATTGAGGTCTATGTGACAAACACCTGTGCGTGACCATTCACGGTATATTGCTATGAATAATACCAAATGTTTACCCGTAAACTGTTTCCAAGTGGTAGGAACTTTCATCGCCTTTGTATAGGCAATGTTTTGATTATGGTCTGTGGTATGAGGATTTGAAATGTACCTAATTTAAATTCCTCTCATCTTTCACGAGACTGTTTGCCGTAACATCCTTTTCGTTAAAGCATTACTCTCATTTCAGTGCGAAAATATTTCGTGACAATATTCTGTGACAGTAAGAATACGTTACACTCGACTGAATTTGTTTTGACTTGGATTGTATTGAAACAGATTCAAGTGCATCAAGATCTTTTTGCCTTATATGGCCAAAATCAGGAGCGGAAAAATCTAGGCTCAAACTTCATTATTATAGATTTACTTTTGGGAATTAAAATTCGAATAAATTGTTAGGTTGGGCCAGTATGGCTCAAAAACTCACGGCTACCAAATACGTTCATAGATTAATTTTATGTAAATAATGGCCCTCATGCATTCGTGCGATTTTAACTAGAGATAAGGGTTACTACATATTTTTCGAATTTAGTGTAATTTAGGCCAAACAAGGAGACTCCTGCCCAACTTGTCCTGCTCTGTGTTCTGTTTTGTTCTATCAGTTGGTAATTCTTGCCCTTGAGTTTCGCATACGCAACCCTACAATTGCAGTGTCACAATCACATCTCATAAACGAGACGAGTACTTCATAACCATTTTATGTTTTATCTTTGTAGAATTTAAAGAATGGTTGTATGGTGTCATCCCAGTAACAGACGGGGTGTGAGTATTTAATGGACATCGTCGTGGAGCCGGTAGGGGGTCGGCACGATGACTTCAACGGCATAGTTAACCAATCATATCAATCAGAGGACCCACGTGACAATGAAGATTCGGACCATGAAGACGACGAAGAGGTCAGTGTACTCAGTACTACAGTGTGCGTGCGTGCATGAGTGTGTGCATTTGATACTTAATCAGGCACGAAATGTTTCCACCATGGTATGCTCTACTGCAGATTTGTGGAAGTTTGGGGACAATAGAAATTCAGGCCATGTTTGTGTTAGCATTAAAAATACGGCATCTGTTCTCTGTCTCAGTTTGCATGAATTGAAATGAAGAGATCTGGCTTGGGTTTGATAATTAATTTACCTTTCTTGGGATATACTGTGCCAATCAATATGACAAGGCGAAAAAAACCTTCAAAACTTGTGAACCTTGGTTATTGCATGTATATATTTTTATTGAATCTTAATGATGTTTGAAGACAGGAGAAATGTAACCTTAATTGACAGAAATTTCACTTTACCTAAAATAGGCATATGAAAATAATTTAAAAATGAGCAAAATTTGAATTCAATAAATGACCACTTTGTGTCCAGAATTGAGTAACGGTGAGCAGTGAATGTGGCAACCTATGTGGACCTATTTATAGTCAACAGTGCTACTTTTAGCACATATTTAGACAAGTGAGACTGGGAAAGCCCCTTGAATGCACAAAAAGACATGATGCGAGTACAATAACACATATTCATGCGTGGAGATAATTATAAAACGTGGAAGGTTCATGGAACTGCATATTTACATGTTTACACTTTTCAAATCAACATGTATTCCATGCAAAGTTATAGGAAACAAATGGTTAAAAGATCCTGGAGGGTCTGCCTTTAGATATTTCTTTATTAAAAGTTTCATCTGGGCTTAAGTTTTATCAGCTTTGCCAAATTAGTGATTACTCTATGTGATTCCATCCTTTAAAACAGATAAAATTCAGGTCATGACAGATGATGATTTTACTCTAGGTAAAATATCCCCTACATTACAACTGTGCTTTATATCAATTAAACTCGAAGCTATCTTCCCCTTTGCAGACTTAATGTTCCACATTTTGCTGCCTGGATAGACAGCTGGGCTTCAAGTTTGATGTAATCACGATGTCTGTCTACATAGAACGAACATTTCCCTGAATATTTCTGGACAAAAGTTTTGCGATATGTTAAAATGTGGCTTTTGTTCGGCATGTTATTTATACTTGGTGACAGCAATTCGGTTTTGACTTCAATGTTAGTGACTCTGGGGATCACAGCAGGCAGATGGATAGTCACGCAGGAGACTGATCCAGCCTTGCTTGGAAACCCTTTCTCAGAGTCACATGAAGTCCGACACAGATGACCAGAGCTTCTTCCTAAACTGTTCAGCCAATAAGGCTGACACGGAAAGCTCAACGCAACGTACCAAAAATTAGCATGCGTTTGGTTTATAAAGACTCGCTGGACATCTCGGAAAATCAGGGGCCCTAAAACAATTCAAATTCACGCTGTGATTGCGATTTTAAGAAAAGCCCAGCATAAAACTACTCCCATTCATACCTTCCAATGTACCAGAGGCTCCAAAAATGTAATATCCACATTTTGAAGAAAAGAAGCCATTTATGAATATATATATATATAAATCTGTTATATATGCCATATTAGCAATTACGTTTTGTCTAAGACATTATTGTTATTTGTTACAGAATGATGAGCCCGAGGGAGACAGGGAGCACACGCTGCAGACGGCGCGGGACCGGGCGCGGAGGAGGGAGACCGCCCGCAGGAAGAAGAACACCAAGTGGGCGATGTGCCTCTACATCCTGCCCGCCGCCCTCGTCCTGCTCGGGCTCATGGTCGCCATCATCGTTCTGCAAGTTGTCTACTTCTTAGAAGGTAAAATAATTTGTTATATTAAATGCATTTAAGATCATTTGCGAAAATGACATTTGAAAGATAAAACTTATCTTTCATGTCTACCAATTTTGGAAGCTGTATGTAAAAGGCTTTGGTTCAAATGAAAGATACAGCGTGGAATTCTATTGTTCCAAAATGAAACAGGTTGAATTATAAGCTACTGAAAAGTTACAAAATGAATTAGCTAGTTAATTGATGCCTAAATTAAGTTACACAATTAATGTTGTTTCAATCACGGCAATTATTTACAATCACCAGTTTTCAACTGGGCCACATTGTTCTTAGAGTACATTCTCAATATGTGAACACCTTGTCCTTGCAAGGAAGTTTTTTTCGCACGAAGTACAAGTTGAGCTCATGTTTAATTATTTATGTAAAGGCATGAGACCTGTAACAATTGTGAAATAACCACTTTCTTCTAATTGGTTTTATTGTTACTGGTTCAATATGGCTTGATGAATTTAAAGCCAATAATGGCGTGAATAAGAAATAAAGTCATGTGCCATATTAAATAATCCGTTAATTTTACCCTCCTGACTGAAGAAAATAACAGTCTGGTTTAAAATTATTTGTCCGAGAAAAAAGTTCCAAAGAACTGTGATGCCATGGCATAAATAATTAAGTCTAAAAAGGCAGCCATTTACGAGAAGGCACAGTTTTTGACTCCTTTGCACTGTCACTCTGAAACGAATTACTTTCCAATATCCAGCACGATATTTGCCGCTTTATAATTTATGAATAAGAAGTTTTAAAGCCATAATGACATTTTAAAACTTTCAAGGTTTAGAGATTCACTAAATCTGGACTCAAAAGAGAGATTAATACTCAAATTAAATATTGATGCCGAAGAAACAAAGATAATTGCAATTGACAAAAGGGGTAGTGAACCGAAAGGAATATTCGTGATTGTCATTGGTACTTAAAAACTTGATCTGTAGGAAAGTAATCAATTGTCTTATGTAACAAAGAGATACTTTTGTCTTTTCTAAGAACTGAAGCATCTTTCAAGCTAAAACACGGGTTTTATTGATATCACCCAGTAATTTTGGCACAATAGGAGACGCACGTAATCGTCACCAAATAGATTCACCTATTAAATCTTCTTCAAAAAAGTGGCAATTAATCTTAAACTACTGTAAATATGTAGAATAAATAAGTAATAAATCAACACCCATTTGCCTAGCATAGAAAGTTGTTGCCCGCAACTCCAAGATTCACACCGCTAGGATTCAAACCTAAATACAGCTGGAACCCGGAAGTGATTTATAATGGCTGTCAATGGAAAAGAAATTAAATCCTTTGGCATCATCAATGTAAAGGACTAAATCAAAATTCTAACATCATAGTATGCATTTCATGATGAAAAGGTTTTTGTCTTGCACTGAAGTTCCACTATATACTTCAGCACCAGTAAGAAAAAAATTGACGCTTTTAAAGAAGGAACAAAATACAAACTTTTTCAGCACAACTAATGTATTGTAGATGAATTTACTTTCTCTTCAATAAACAGACAGCCTGAAGAATATTTATTTCTTTGTATATGCACATACACTTAATGTAGAAATATGCCAGGTTACAAGCGTTCTGAGGTGGAACCGCCTGGATAACACATAGCCTGTGACAGGCTCGTGCTGAGAGAGTGTGAGGTCCCAGTAGCTCAGTTGGTAGAGCACCGGTCATGTAACCCGGAGGTCATGGGTTCGATCCCCACCTGGGGTCCCAAACTTTTTCAGCACAACTAAGGTATTGTAGATGAATTTACTTTCTCTTCAATAAACAGACAGCCTGAGGAATATTTATTTCTTTGTATATGCAAATATATTTTGTGTTTTCAACTTTAGGAGCATTCCACAATTTTTGTGAAGATTGTCACGATTGTCATGGCTTAAGTCCGGTTACCATTTAGCTTTTGCTGATTGTGTGTTCTGTATCCCCGCTCTCCATTGTAAGTGGTGGCTGCTTGGCCCTTGTGTGTGAAAAGCATGGGGCAAAGCAGCTGCCCTATTTGTAGCGTAGGAAACTTTCCTCATTTTGTCTCATTTTCTGCGGAGTTGTGGCACGGCGAGACTGCTCTCTTGTGAAAATCACATCCAGCTTTAATGCGAAATCCACAGGGAACAAATTGGCATGCATTAGTTGAGTACTTTACCTTTTCATCTGGTGTGAAAATACTTCATTGATTAAAAAGAGGAAATGTCAATCTGTATAAAAGTCAGCTGTACACGAATACGGTTGATCTCTGGTATTTGCAACAGATTAGACTACAGCACTTGGTTACAGCTTCAGAAAAGATTACAAGAACAATAGTATATATGTTCCTTTCCAGCAGATCCAAGACACCTGTGCTCGGTGAGGTGTAAACGATATGATATGATATTTCACAGTTGTACGAAATGATTAGTTCACATAGGCTTTATGTGTGTATGTAAATAATTTCAAAGTTATAACTCATGTACACTTTTAAGTTTTAAAAATGTGCTTTTAGAGGCCGAAGATACATTTCTGAAGCTCTACATTTTAGCACAGTGATTTTTTTAAAATTAGGGTAACAGAGCAACATGAAGGTAACAATTTAGCACTCTTGCGTAAAGAAATTTGACAAGCATAACACAGTTACAAGTTACTCACTAATTTAGATTAGTTTTGTTCGTGTTATAATATAATCACCTAGATAAAGCTCGAAAAATCACATAGACACTACCCATATAACAATCCTCTTTTGCTGTTGTTGAGTGCCTAAGCGGCCAACTTTGAGTCTTCAGGGCCCCCAAGGTCAACAAAAAAGTGTATGCATTATTTCCTTTGAATATTTCGCGGAAAGGAGTATTCAACTACGGCGGAGTGGGCTGAATTTCTAGTTCGAGATAACAATACTGGTCTTCTGTTCTATAACCTCATGATATTTGTCTTCATGGGGATAATACACAAAATAACTACAAAATGCGATGATTAGAAAATAAACAATATTTATTAAAGGAGGACTAGAGTATTTTACAGCTGTACAAGATCTGCAAGTAAATATTGCCCTGAATGTTACATTTTCCTTCTGAATTATTTCATTTGACGTCAATGTGATTTCCTCCCGTAGTTTACACGTGATTAATTTTCAGAATTTGTAAATTCGAACTCTACAAAATTCTAAGTGATAGATTTACATATTTGTCTATGTCCTATTATAGATCTCACAAATTCAAATTTACATATTTAACATGGATCAGAATGTGTACATTGCAGAAACACAATTGTCTTCATTCATAAATGTTTACATTTTGCAACTGGCATTTGATAGGGATTTGATATCAATGTCTAATACTTTTACTTTTCGTTTCACATTTAGTTTAATTGAATTGAATTTGATTCAACTTGCACATGACAACATGTAATTTATTAACATCATTTTAATTAGATCTGAATGAACTTTAATAGAACACACACAAATAATGAGATGGTGTTTCCAACCAAACTATGATTAATTACGTTTAATACAATATTTTACATTTACTGAATTGGGTTGGGCAGTTCCCGATATATGGCATGTTTGTATTTTACAGCTCAGTCTACAATAAATGACTCTTCCTATGTAAGATATAACGATGTATTATGCAGATCTATGTTAAAAACGTTATTTCTTTAAGCACGAAGTTTTTTGTTTTCAGAATTTGTAAATCTGTTCTAAAACACAGCTTCCATAAAGGCTTATTATTATTATTTATATAGATCTAGTCTGTGCATTTGAAATGACATAATATGGCCGATTGCTGCTGGTGGTTTAAACTTTTCTTACTAGTGATGTAAAGCATTGCTCCGCAATGAACAAATGTTTTTCAACAACGGATCTGTTGTTCACAATATGAATAAAATATACATTACAATTGCTCTTATTTCTATTTGCTGTTTTCCCCATGTATTTTATAACATCTGATCACATCTTTTCTATAATGTATCGACACAGAATAGATACTGGTTCTCTCAACAATCAATTCATCTTATTGTCTACCAAATGAAATTTATATAGTTGTTTTTTATCAGTTAATTTATGCTTTAATTCTAATCATTTTCTGAATTGTTTTTCATTTGTTATTTCATTTGGTAGACAAACGGCCACAAGACAGCATCTTTGTCATTTGGTTGATTAGAGATTTGCAAAATTAAATGATTATGTATCTTATGTATCATGTTAACAAATGACATGATAGTTTCACACAGTTAGGCGAGAAGAAAAATAACAATATGTAATATACACAGTTAAGAGGAAGGGCAAGCAAAACACAAATCGTGATATTTACATTTCAATCTTTAAAACCCAAAAAAGCAAGCAATTTGAAGGTTTTCATGCCAATAGCCAAAATATGTTATCCTCTAAAAAGTATCTGATATATATTATAATCGAAAATAACGTTATGTGCTGCATATAAAAATAGCCTATTTTATGCTCAACATACTACACTGATGGAAGCATGGGAAATCAGTAATTTCTGTTCGCGTAAACTCATCATAGGACAAAAAAGGTACCTCACTGTAGTGTATTGCAGATCTTAATCTAATTATTTAATATCCAATCATCTGTATTCAGCTTGCTTGTAATGTGTTGCAAAATTGGTGTTTTAATTAAAAATTGTCGTACTAACGGTCAGTGATTAAAAAGGATTGTGACGAATATTCAATAAAGAAGCCGCAATTCCTTGAGTTTTATGTTTTCAATTTTCCTAGTATTAGTGTTTGATTTTCCTTTGCCTTGGTTGTAGACTAGTTATTCTGTTAAATCCAACACAAACATTTCCAATGACGATCCCAGAATTGTCTTGTGTTGCCTTTAACTCTGCATGGGTGGTGGTCATATCTTTTCTGAATTCTTCAACTGCGCCAATTTTATCTGAAAAGGAACAGATTATTAAATGTAGATTTCACATGGACTCTATTGTTCTGCTGATACAGTTAAAATATACCAAAGCACTCATGGGAAGACAGACGTCACCAAGATATTTCCCTGTTGGCTACAGGAGTGCGCAGATATGGTAGTAACATGTATAAAAATCAGCCAAAGCCTCCAAATTCTAGAGCTCCGATGGATGCAGAATATTCATATGATATATTGAATGCAAAAAGCTAAATTAATGCTTAGCAACAAACAAATGCTAAGCTATGACAGCAAACAAAAAAATCGCGAAATTGTATGGTTTCTCAAAGGATATGGTTTTTATCCCCTTTATTGATCATATTCGAGATTTTTCTTCATACCTAATCTACCACTACCAAATTTACCAAAATCTACCAAATTTTTTAACATATTTTCAGACATAAATTGATGAAAAGCATGTAGTCCTTTGTGTTCAATTGCAATAAAATCAGATGTAAATGAAATTCTTTAGTAAAATGAGACAAAGCCAGAATTCAGTCTTTTTACTACAATCAGTCTTTGATATGAGAGGAAATTAGAATGTTGACTAAATTTTATCTTGACCAATAACGACTCTTGAAGACTAAACATGGTTTTGTGAGGAAAACATTTTTTGTGTCTCGAACATAAGGCATATTCGGTAGATTGGATAGATTTGCTGGAGATCGAAATAAGAAAAACCTTGAATGTTAAAGCCCAATTGAGATCTTTCGGAATTACGTACCGTAGAAAAGCCCTGATCCTAAGCAAAGCTTTTATCTGTAATGTACAGACTAGCATTATTCCCAAAAGTTGTAGGAGTAACTTGTCCAGATTGACGGCAGGTCAATTAAGCGTTCAATTGACTTGTGGCATTCTGGCTAAACAGCTCGGACAGTCCTATTTCGGCTGTTGTGGGTATCAGTTACGTACTGAATGTGGCGAACTAGTTCTGGTTCTGGATGTACAACAGTGTTCATCATATCGACCGTATGATGATAGACCGCGCAAACAAACGTAAATAACTAAATTTAACTCAGAACCAAAAATTGCAACGCATTGTGAAGTGTGTATTTCAATGGTAAACATTACAGTTTGTATTTCTGATATCACCAAAATTGCATTCCTTGCACCCAACAGAAAATTAACACCGCGTCAAAGGGATAGGATACAAAACTTCTGTGTGAGACGAAGTTGCAAGTGGGGGTTACTGCTGTAAAATTGAGTGAATCATTGATTTTGATATAAAAATAAAATCAGTTGGAATTAATAATAAAGTGCAGTCTCGGCCACGTTTCTGATTATAAAAGCGGTCACGATCATGGCAACAACCAGAAAGGATAGGATGATCATGAGTATTCCAAAATGTAATGAACAATGTAGAATATCCTATCATTGATCTTATAACCATTTTAAGATAAAAAAACTTTGAATAGTCATTTTCTATTCTCAACGTAAAGATGGCTGAGAGTGCATGAGGGAGGTTGCGGGAGAGAAAACCACTTGATTCACCGTCTGTGGTTTATATAATGGTTGACAATGTATTTGAAAGCAGGGGTGAGACAATGTTGAGAAACAATCTCCGAAGCATTGTTCTCACAAAAGAATCTCATATTTTTAAATTTATCCTTTTCCTATCCAATTTTCAGGCAATACTGATCAGATTGATTAATTAAATTGACTGATTTTAGCGACCTATCTTGTTGTGAGTATCAAGGCTAGGATCTTAACAAAGGAGTGGTGGTCGATATAAAAGTGTTTGATCTTTTAACAACGTAGTAATCTACAATCTAGTCATCAATTTCGGTTTGCACCCTGTAATGTCCGAGCAGGTACCTCCCCCACCTTTTACGTAAAATAATGTAGACAAAATTAGGAGACCTAATTTGTCTTTAGAGAATTTCAATGTTATCTAATACTGTATTTTTCTCAAACATACTGCTAATTGCGCACTGGAAATAGGAACAAATACTTCAATCAAGTTTATTGTTGTCGTTATTTCCTCACAAATTTTCGTCGCTATTTTCTCTACTCGGCTTGATATGTAGACGATTTCAAAGAAGGATGATTGACCTATAGTAAAGTCTGGTAAATTGTTCAATTAAAATGCAGCTTAAAGATTGTTTTACAGCTTTAAGCACTCATTCCGTAACATATCCTTCGGAATCTGATGGTCTTGAATCAACCCAATTTGATCTACCACTCCATGCACAGATAACTGACCTGTTGTAATGGCCTTACGTTATACGATTTCCCTCGGGGTCAGTCTTTACACATCTTCTCCTCAGCATGGATGGAAAATCTTGAAAATGACCTACGTAACTTTCTACATGATTGCTGTGCTGTTCAGTATATTAGCTTGTCTACAGGTGATCTTCCTCAGTTAATGAGCTTTGAATGATGATGCGACCAGCATGCATGTAACTGAACATTCATCACATTAGGTCATTCAAGCACAAGAAAGTTTACGTACAGCGATGTCAAAGACAAGAATATTGAAACATTTAAAGATTAAATGCTCAGAATGGTTAAGAAAAATGTCTATGTTCAATAGAGGGATACCCCTGTTGCATAGATCTATCTATCTATCTATCTATCTATCTATCTATCTATCTATCTATCTATCTATCTATCTATCTATCTATCTATCT
>JBCAUI010042004.1:0-20938 GCA_038406195.1 Haplosyllis anthogorgicola | reverse complement strand
TGTTTAATGTCTGATGGGGGGGGGGGTTATGTTTCATGTCTGATGGGGGGGGGGGAGTATGTTTCATGTCCAATGGGGGGGGGGTCTGTCCCCGAGATACAAACCAAACTGCCTGCAATCTTTCCCTACGGGCCCGGCTTAATAAACATGAATGTTAAGGACTCATGTTGGGGCAACACCGCCGTAAAAAGCAAAATGCAGTGTCTCTCAAGGCAGGTTGTGCGTGTAATGTCATCACTTTTCTCCTTTGGTACATGCTGTGGTACTATGCTGTCGAACTGAAGTTAATTTTATTATTTTACACAAATGTCATGGGCGAACATCATTGGTAAAAAAATCTGTCGGTGGATACATTTAGTGCAGTGTAGCTTAATTAAGAAAACAACAAAACAAACCGGTATCTATGTGTTGGTAAAATATTTATTTTCGTAAAATAAGTTTACGAAAGAAATATTTTGTTCTCAGGAGGTCGACTAGAATTCAAGACTTGGAACAGAGGGAGGAAGCCGAGAGAATCCGACAGCAGAATCTTGAAGAAGAACAAAAAGCACTTGAGGAAATGGCAGAAAAGGGAATCAAACACGTAAGGAAAAATAATATTTGCAGTGATTGCTTAATTAACTACGGTTATTTGATGTTTTAATTTTGTGCAGCAGTTGTGAAACTGTGGCAATTGTAAAACACTTTTATCTGCCACCTAAGAATGTAATTTTTTTATTTTACAGCCTGTGATAAAGACATACAGTATGAGGAACCGCAAAGCCATTGATTGGAAAGCGGTGATCATGGGATCACAATCGCCCAGAAAATTCTCACCAGCAAGACCAGAGGTAATCAGGGTATCCTAAATCATACCCGTAAACTTCGAAATTTTTGTATTAGTGTCACATTCAGTAATTGTGCTGTCATCATCAGGACAGAAAAGGTAGAACTGGTCTTGAATGATACCTGTCAGGGTAGCTTAAGTGACTTTTCTTGGGCGACATCCAGCCTCCCTTCAACACAGTCTTAGGCATTGCTTCGCTGCTGCTTAAGACAAATTCTTATAATTTTATGAAGCTTTGCACACAGGATCGTACAAGGCTAATACAATGTACTCTTACACCTCCGTTACAATAGAAATTCATAAGATGAAGTGAAATCAAGTTATGGTGCACTGCATGTCGCGCACTGTTGACGTTACAGTTTGTGTTTGAGTTGCACAATTTTTTTACAGCAAGTTACACCTCAAAGATCCCCTGTAAAATATTGAGCAACTCAAACACAGTAAATCCTTTCAGGGAGAAGAGTCAGAAACGGCAACTGAAGATGTCTCAATGGAAAATATTGATGAGGAAGAGGATTTGTTGGCACCTCAAGGTGAAGATCTTACAGACAATGAGGAGGTAGACGCTTACCCACCAAAGAAACCCGCTGCAAAGCCGGGGCCAAAAGGTCGTCTGAAAAGGCTCAAAGATAGTGATGGTGATACGGACAGTGTAGGAGGTGATGTAGTTAAAATTGTGCCAAAATATAAGAAAAAAGGCCCGGCAAAGAAAGCAGCTGGTAAGGGGGCAAAGAAAGGAGTGAAAACAGGGCAGGGTGATGGTGAATCTAGTCAAGGGGAAAGCGATGCAGAGGGAGGGTCACAAGACAGTGGTAAGGGAAAAAAGAAAACTCTCAGTGCCAAAAAGCGTGGGGCCAAAAGTGCTCAAAAATCTACCGGTGATAAAGAATCTTCAGAATCTGAAAGGGAAGATGATGCTCAAAGTGACACTGAATCATCTAAGAAAAAGAAACCAGGCCCAAAGAAAGGTAAAAAGACCGCCAAAGGTGCTAAGCAGAAAAAGACTATGAGTAAAAGTAAGAAGTCAGATTCTGGTGTTGAATCTGAAGGTGACGATGATTCACAAACTTCTGTAAAAGGTAAAAAGAAAAGTGCCAAACCCGCTGGTAAGTCAAAGGAAGAAGGCCCTTTCTCCCCAGGAGATTCCAGTGACGACGACATTCCATTAAAAGTGATCAAAGATGCAGGCCCTAAGAAGAAGGTAACCAAAGACGGACAGAAGAAAGCGCAGAAAGAGGGTGATAGTAAGATGGAAGTGGAGAGTGACGATGATGATGTGCCATTAGGTTCACTTGTCAGTAAGAAAGAAGATAAAGATGGAGGTGACGGTGATGAAGAAAAGAACGGCAGTGGTGAGATATTATTATAATCTTCTTGACTGCCTCATACATGAAAGAAGTTCCCCTTTTGTGTCATTTTGATAAGTATAAGTTTAACAAAATAATTAAATAAACACATAAAATGCATATAGAATTACAATATTTACCATCGAATTCTTTTTGCAGACAATAGCCTGCAAGGATACTAATTGTATACGGCTCTTCTCTCAATTATTTAATCCAAGCATTCAAAACGAGATCTTGGTAATTGTGTGAGAATGAAACCACGCAATGTTTGAGCATTGAACTGTATGTAAATATTATTACCTCGGCGTGCGAAGGTAACGCCGAAGTAGGGCAATCACACAGGGTGATCAGGGTGGGATCCGCCGGATATGACTCCCCCCCCCCCTCCCCCCCCCCCCCCAGGATTGGGATTTTACTCCTTGAGCATATGGTGCCCGGGGTAAGTCCTAAGATAGCTGATAAGGTAGGCACTGATGTGACCATTGCCTAAATGTTTACCCTCACAGTTAATCGTCTACCAGACACTTCAGAAAATTCAGCATGTGGAACGGACACCAGATCTGCATGTTTCGGGCCACTCTGAACATTTTCCAGGTACAACCCTGCCAACGAAATTTTCACTCAACAACCCCTTCTGTTAGGATTTTCCACTAAGGGTGAACAATAGACCGCACGTCGAGGTTCAGGTCCATTAGGACCTATGTTTAAAAATAAACGAGTGGTTTGCAGATATTTTTGCGATTCTAATAACGAGATATGTAATTATTACAGACGAGGAACAAGTTGAGAGTAACGTTGATTCAGATTCTTCGTCCACGAATCCCGATTCCTCAGATATTGACGACTCTGAAATTGATCCAAATGAACCCGTCTACTGTATTTGTAACAAGCCGTATAACAACAGGTGAACCATGCACACAGTGCTTAGCACTCCGCATCCCTTTGACGTCCTAACTTTTTTTCTATAATTTTAACAGGTGTATGACTAAACGTCAGAGACAGTGTCAAAGAGATTTTGTAAAATAAACGTTAATGCATTTCTAGAATTACATGTCAACAGTAACAAGCCGTATGTAATTGTTTCATGCGTCACTGAGACATAAATCAGAAAATTAAAGAGAAAGTAGTGTGTCCAACATGTAAACATTGATATCTTTCCCCCAAGAAATTGACATATTACTTGACCATAGCTATTTTTGTTTAATAGGTTTATGATCTCATGCGATTCGTGCGGAGAGTGGTATCACGGATCATGTATTGGCGTCACCAGAAAAATGGCCCAAAACCTCGACAAGCGAAAACAGCCGTGGGAATGCTTCAAATGCATCGGTAGACGCCTTGTCATTGAACATCGTAAACAGCTTAATGCTCAGCATGAGAAAGAGATTCATAAGATTAGTTCCCATCCAGAGTTGAATTTTAAAAATAATGCTGAACACAAAAAACAAACGGGTAACACTATCCAATCAGTAATGTAATGCCAAATTTTACCATAACTGGGCATGTCTTGGTATATTTACGTTTAATTTGGTTCCAGCAATGCCATTATTTTCATTTTGTATCGAAAATAGCACATGCATGTGATATTTTAAAAGGGACATTTTAACGTCACTAATAAAGGAACAAATTAAAATAATTCTGGAATGTGAGACTTGCACTGTGAACCACACTTAGGGCAAGCTTTTCAGCAGGGCTGACAACAGCTTGGTCTGAAATACGATTAAGGGAAGAAATGCTTGTTTGCTGTTTGTGTACTAGAGCGTGAGAATGTCCTGTTAAAAGAACTTTCATGTACTCATGTAATATCGTACTTAAATGTTAGACATACGGCAGTCTCTAGTTTACGACATGCTGGCCGCTGGCCTCCCATTTTGATATCATAGTTTTATGGTGACCGTAAATGAAAACTGTACTGTGTTAGCCTAGCATCGTAGAATTGTATACCGTAGTCTTTTTATTTATTGGCAGTATCAGAATTAAAGAGGTTTTGCGATCACTAAATACATATTTGGGTAATGTGATCAACTGTAACGTGAGAAATTGTTTATGACATAGTTTCTTAGTTTAACCCTTCAACTGCAGTAGAATCTGCTTGAACAAGCCACTCTTTTTTGCAGCCACCTGGCATTTACGGCCCACATGCAGGTTTTCTCCTTATATTTTCTTGTAGATAAATCATCACCTGTCATTCATGGCCAATTTACATTATAAGTAAAGGTGGTCCTCAAAGCAGGTTCTACTATATCTTCTGTACCGTTTCGTGACGGTTTTTTTTTCATAGGCTTTAAAATTTGGAGGAGGACTAGTATAATAATGTGCGTTCTATTTCTCATAGTGGTTTTATCTTGAATAATAGTTGTTGTACAATGGCATTTCAGAAGCTGCACAAGATGAAGATTTTAAAGTGCCTGGTGAAACTAAAAAATCCAAGGAGTGGACAGAGCGAGAAAGAACAAGAGGGATGGAGGAAGAAGAAAGTGATGAAAGCGAAGGGAGTGATGAAGTTATGCTTATGGACGAAGAAGGTAGAAACTGCGATTAGGAATTACTTTCTCTGAAAATCTTTGATTTTCCTATGTGTTCATTTCATTGATTTCTTTTTTTTCCCCCTTCTTTCTAGTGTTTCGATGTTATTCTCACGCATGCATGTTTTAGACCTCCCCAGCTCACTTTCATTTAGGTAGTAAAATGGGCTTTGTAGTGCTTGAATTAGTCATCCAGTTCTTAAATATTTAACCAAACTAGTACACATATGTGGTAGATTTAATTTGGATGTAAATCACATTCCTTGAGTTTGGTACTATTTCTGAGCCCTTATACATTTAGTCACCGAAGATAATGAAAAGGGAGAAAAAGTTCAGAAGAAGCGTAGAAAGAAAAAGAAAAGTGCTAATTCTGAGGATGGAACAGAAAATTCTGCCGACAGAAATAGATTAGATTCGGAGAAGAGTCTTGTTATTGGTTTGTTCCTTTGCCAACTTTTCCTCTCGTTAAGTGTTGTGCTTCGTAATTACTCTATTAGTATGTCACAGTAGTGTTAGTCTTTTTCTTGTGTTCTTGTGCAAACAGTGCAAAGCAATAATTTGATAATATTTTGTTATTTCTTGAGACATTTTGTTATAGACACATAATGAATATTATTTTCAAACTTCAGATCATGATTATTCACTTCACCAAGATGAACCCATGGATCATGAAGAGGCAGATAATGAAAAAGAAAGTGAAGAGATAGGGCAAGAAGCAAGCGAGACAGTGAATAACAAAGCAAAGGATGGAGAAAAGGACAATTCTAACAAAGCAGTACTTGCACGTCAGAAAGAAAGGGTAAATATGCTGTTGCAAGAGTTACATGATAGTCAACGTTTCGTTTATATCTTAATTGTTGTCGTTGTCGTTTAAATGTCTAAAACCAAACAGTTCACTGTTGCCTGAACATAAAGACTGTATTATGATATTATTGAAGATAACCACCTATTTTGTGAAACTCAAGAAATCGCAAAATTAAAAAAAATCACAAAATGATTTGTCAAAATTGCATTTCTACAGTTCTTTAGATTAAATTTGTGATTATGGTTTTTTTTTCTCAGAAGGCAACATGCGAAACGGTAAGCTTGTTAGGAAATAGAAATGTAACAATTATTGAAGTGAGGACATAAATTAACGAAATTAGCTAGCAATACCACCTGAAATACTCAATTATCAGGGAACTTGTACAATAACCTTCATGGAAGTGAGCATCAATCAGGAAACGAGACAACCTTGCTGCCGTGTGCTTTTTGATTTACACTTCCAGTGTTCTTACGGGAATTATTGTCTTGTGGGTCTTCTATTTTGAAACATGTTTTACTAACTACATCCCAACTACATCCCAGAATTGTTATTTGGAATGCTGGAAGAGCAACTGCTGATATCTTATTTCATAAGCCAGCTTATTGCTCTTATAATGGTTTATTGTCAAGTTACTGTACAAGTTTTCTGATTTGTGTTGTGTCCAGACTTAAGTTTCTAAGGCCGTTAGTCAGTTAATATGCCATCTTAGTAACCATTTGTATACCGTTTGGCATGCAGCATTTGAACTATCAGTTTATTTTCCTATGGCTCCATTAAAACAATTATATAAGCGTTATGTGCATGCATTTCCATTGAAGTGATGTCTTAATAACTTCGAGTTCTGGGCTGCATAGGTACATGTAGATAGTCTTGGTGTGATGCATTGATAAGTCGGTGCAAATAGTAACTACTATGTAGGATCAAAAGGACATGGAAAAACATGAATAGTACTTTTACCTGTGCATTTATACATCAACAATTTTATATCTTTATAATGATTTAATAAACCTCATCGTAGCTTGTTTGATTGTTACAGTTGAAAGAACTAAAAGCAGAAAGAAAAAAGAGAGAAGAAAAGTCGGGTCTGGCAAATCTGGAAGAGGAGCTTCTCTCGAAAAAGAAGGTAAGACCTGTCACCTGTCTTTGGACGTTATCTACCTATGCATTTATGAATTTAAAAATGTAATGATGTGTCTAGTTTCTCTGTTACAAACTTACATGCCATTGAATATTGTAAATGATTAGTCACAAAATACAGGGACACTTTCAATAAAAAACCCGTTTATTTCAGGCATCAAAAAATAAATGCATCATTGCAACCTGTACAAATACAGCCAAGTCAGACTCCGTGTACTGTAGCGAGCAATGCATCGTAAAGCATGCTGAGGAATCGCTGGTTGCGCTTGAACAGGAAAAACAAATGAGATTTGGTTCAAAAGTGGTACGTTGCTCCAGATTTTTATAGCATTTTAATATTATTTACTAATTATATGACAGCAGATAACTAAAAACCTTTGCAAAATTTGTCACTGTGCTGACTTTGCAAAGAAAAATTTATATTGTGTCATGGTTGGTTCGGTAACTGCAACATTTGATGTAGAAAGACAGCCTAATATTGCGTCACAACGATTTAATTTTAAACGTGTGAGAATACTGGGAATTTAAAAAAAATGTCTTCACGAAATGTGCAGTTAGTCCAAAGATTTATGCAAAACCCCAAACAGTAGACGTTGTGAGAATCAGAACGAAAGTTCTATCAATGTGTCGTACAAAGTATTCGCAACCTATTTCAATGTACGTGTATTGTGATATCATACAACTTGAAAAAAAAAAATAAATCACATTGGCCGCCTTTGTGCTATTTCGCTGAAATATTGGACATCAACTCTAGCACAGCAATTAAACTGCAAGTTAAAGCGAACAGTTATGCTGCATGTCTTCTTTTAGCATCCAATGCATATTTATTTAGTAATAGAGTTGCAGTAGAACATGCAGATTTACAGGCTCATAAGTTTTATGGGCAACATTTGTTTGCCTTGCATTGGCAGATCCAAGAGGACCCCCCCCCCCGTAACCCAAAATTTCTTCTTTCCATTCAGTTTTTCATCATTTTTATGCGAAAATGGTAACATTTAGGGCGCTCCGAGGTCGGCACCCCCTTTATGAGAAAACCTGGATCTGCCAGTGACTTGTGACTTGGTATCCATTTATTCAACTGATGTAGTTTGCCGCAACTGTATGTCTGTCCATGTTGAATTATGCACACTAAATGCATGTGCAAATGATCAACTTGTTCATGTGTGTTTTGAAATGTTTAAAAAAAAGTGCAGCATAACCATAATGCATATTGTTTGCCATTGGTATCAGATGAATTTCATATTTTTTCGATCTTCACCTCCAATATATTTGTTATATTGAGCAAAAGACATTTGAATGCAACATTGTATTAACCTTTCAGCAGGATATACATAGATTTGAGAAAGCACTGCAGTCTTGCGAGGTTTGTCTGTGTTCGCATCTTGTTGTTGTCTTTGTTAACACTCTCTCCTCTTCTAAAAATTAAGCCTGTTAAGGGACATCCTCATTTGATAAAGAAAGCTGGAATGCTGTTCCTAAAAAACTTATAAAATGTCAAATATGGTGCACACATTGATAAACGAATTTTTTGTAAAATGAGATTGAATTGAATTGAAAATTATGCAGATTATAAGTGAAGGTCAATTACCCCTCATCTGGTGGCATTTTATGACCGTTTTTCCCAAACAAGAGCTGGGGACTTTTTTCCCGTACTTGCATAACACACCATAACAATCAAACAGGCAGCATTCATAACATACTACACCGTTCATTTACAGACAGAGCACAAACTCGCTGAATGCATTTCCGTCGCTTTGTATTAAGCTGTATGAGTGAATATGATTTGGATGATACCATTCGTTTTCGTTTCATACATTTATTCTCAGGTTTTTGTTGCTTTGCTTCAGCTTGTTCCTTCGAGCTAGATTGTTTTTCTTTTTCAGTATCCTGTGGTTCACCGAGTACTCATATTCTTTGCTATCATGATGTCCCGTTATGGGGAAAAATGTATTTGCAAATGAACTTTCTTCAGATGATCTATATTTTTGTCTTTCTTCTTTGCAGATTATTTAGTTTGTAGTAGCTATTTAAAGAGAAATTTGTGAACAATGCATTTTCAATGATTTTTTTCACATTTCAGTATCTATTTAAACTGATTTCAGTAGTTCATGGTGTTTATACTATTTTTCTCCACGTTGTTTATTTCTATTATTGTCTGAAAAATACAAATATTCTGCATATTCGAAACTTTTTGAAAGACTTTTATTCAAGCAAACAAGTTTTTTGACATGTACCCATCTTAAGCAATACTTATTAAGTCTACTAAAATATCGTATGTTTCGCAACAAAAAATGCTAATGTCATGCACAGGTATAAATGACAATAGCATTGTATTATTTTGTATACCCGAATGGTACAAAATTGTCTTCTTTCTTTCAGGATCCAAGTAAAGCAAATTTACAAGGGGAAAGAGTTGTCGTATTTGAGCGAAGAACGGGCAAAGTACTAACAGGTCCCATGGCACCAACACCAGCTACTTTGAAAACTTGGCTCCAGCGACACCCAACATTTGAAGTTCTTGTCTCTAGTAGTAAATCTGGCCAGTCACAAGGTGCAGGCGCCTTCTATTCAAGTGAGTAGTATTATCTAATAGCATGTACGCTAACGAAGCTTTTCTTTCCGAATTGGCATCTTGTTGTCATTCCAAGTCTTGGCAAGAAATAGACCGCCACAGCCTTATTTCTCAGGATGCTTTGGGACGGACCTCAATTATTGCTCATCGTACAGAGATTGATATACCCTCTCTTACTGTAACTGCTGCACCCGTATAAACTCTCTTATGATATATATCTCATTTAAACGAGACTCTGCCTCATACAACATGTTTTTGGCTCATTTGGCATAATTGCCAAAGAGCCTTTAGAATCATGAATTGTCTCTCGTTGTCGTTGTTGTCGGCAGCATCATTGTTGTATGTGCACAGCTGTCCTGAGCACACTACTGATCATAGAGACTTCATATCTTACACACATATGCACCTGTGTCCTATCTCAAAGCCTGGAAACAATTATACTGCTGTGACCATTATTCTCAGATTGGCAGCCATATTTATGTTTTTTCATAGCTCACTTATGGGATTTGATCTTAGACACTTCATTTGTTTCCATGTGACAGTGTAACCTATATTGTCTTAGTTTTATGATAATGCCAAATGCGCTCAGGTCCATCTGGACCTATTTTTTGTTGTTGTTGGAAATATAGGGTGATCAGTAGCATTTGAAGTAGTAAATAAGCAATCTGACTAAACATCTTGTACCCTTTCGAATTTAGATGTTTGAATTCTCTCCTTATTGTATTTACAGAACAAAAAGAAAAGGAGGTAGCTGAACAAAGGAGAAAACTGAAAGAAAAACGAATTGAAGATCAAAAGCGACGAGCAGAAAAGCAGAAGCAAAGAGAAATTGAGAAGGAAAAGGAGAAGGAATTGGAAAAGCAAAGAGAAAAGGCGATACAAAAAGAAAAGGAAAGACAAAAGGAGCGTGAACGACAAAGGGAAAAAGAACGACAAAAAGAAAAAGAACGGAAGGAAAGGGACAGGAAAGAAAAAGAAGCCAAAGAGCGAGAATGTGAAAAGCACGAAAATAAAGATATTGGTGAGAAATGCCACTCATTTATTTAATATTCAGATAGATTATGCCGTGTGAATTGTCGGACAAACAAAAAATCACCATGTCGAAGTTACTGTATGTTCGTTAAACTGATTACCATACATACATGTTATCATATCCATATATATGCACCTGAATATTTTAGGAGCTGATGGTACACCAAAACTAGAGACATCACCACAACATGTCGGTCCCGACCCAGTAAGAATTAAAGTGCGGAAACAGCTTAAAGACATTCTAGGATCAAGGTAAATGACCTGGAAGCATTGCTACTATTGAAATTTTAATTTCTCTCTGTTCCATAACCAAGAACACAATTGTGTGCTAGTCTTTGATGACAACGGTTGCCATCTAAAAATGAAAGATGAGTATGCATGTAAAAGCTTTATTTCTTTGTTCATCAAAGTGGCACAGGCAATAATAAAGGCTGTAGTATGACAATTTCGTGCTTGCGACTACTGTACGAAAACCAGAAGATATTGCGTTTTGCTATTACAGAGCTAATAATGCTGATGATATAATGTTGTCAAGCGGTGAGATAAAAAAGATAGCACTTGCGATTGAAGAGCAGCTGTTTAACAACTTTGGTGAAATAAACAATAAATACAAAACTAGATACAGAAGCATCATCTTCAATATCAAGGATCCCAAAAACGAGGTAAGGCCTTTTTTAACTAATTGATTACAACAATAAAAAAATGAACTTTAGCTCTAAAATGCCCATTTTTTCCCTGAGTATTTCATGAGGGAACTCGTTACAACGGCAAAATATTTTGGCTAAAAATGAGTGCGGTTTTTTCTTTGTTTTTTTTGTTTTGTTTCTTTTGTTTTTTTAAATTCGGCTTCAATGTTCAGTGCGAAATATAATCCAAGCAATTAGATAAGAAAAGCGAAAATTAATAATTCTGACATTACTGACCACCACTCACAAACTTGAATCAGTAGATATGTCTTTTACAGAGGTAAACTTTATTTACACTATCACATACACAAGATGATTTTCCCTGAGACAGATTTAGCGTCATACAATTACAAATTTTCTTTCTACAATTACGGCTTCGTTAATTTGTAGGGCTTGTTTAGAAAAATACTAAATGGAGAAATTAAACCCTATAAACTTGTGAGGTTTACGTCGGATGAACTGGCTTCCAAAGATCTCGCTGAATGGAGAGAAAAGGAAGCAAAACATGTAAGTTGTTATTCTTTATTGGAAATTAAGCTAAGATAACCTTAGTCATATACTAAAAGGTTAACCATTTGTAACATTTTAGTAGAATATGTTGTTTGACATGTATTTTCGTTTGAAGAGCTTGGAGTTAATAGAAGCAAATGAGGTGGAACTAGCGAAAGAGAAGATAGTCAAGAAAACGCACAAAGGTGAAGAAGTAGTTGGAGACAATGATGATCTTGGGGATTTAGTTGAGGTATAAGAATTTAAAGTTGTATTAAAATAAAAGTAGGATTATATGTTTGATACAGTAATAGTTGACGTCAATTACACATAGTTTGTTGCACATGTGAAAGCAGACAACTCACCCACTTTTGGGTGAGTCATCAGCCATGCAGGGCAATCAACAAATACGTGCAGACGTCATTAATTCAAATGTTTTGCTTCAGAGTAAGACCAAGTCACTTGGCCCACCAACTGATTACTTGGCATCAATTATTCTTGATACAACAGATCAGCACAAGGACCACTTTTTCGACCTGAACTGTAAGAAGTGTACGGGTAGGTCAAATTTCCTTTGAGCTCATTTTATGTTCTAGTTTGGATTCAGTACAATTTGTTTGCTTTTGTCCAGTCACTGATTTTTATCCGTTCGCAGACAATTGGTAAATGTACACTAAATGGTATTTAATCTTCTTATCAGGTGTAATCAAGTCTGACGACATAATAGAGGCAAAAAGTAATGATGCAAAAAAGGACGACGTCAAAACAGAGGTATTTCTTTGTGTGTGTGTGTGGATTTTTAGAAATAAAGTAATGAGTTAGAAATAAATTAATTAGTTAAATTTCATTTGATGGAATTTGCTACTTCTTATCCTCGTAAAATTTTCAAACAGCTTGGCATTTACTTTTGTAGAGGAAAACGGCATTGCATATGAAGATTGAACCTGTGTTGTCGACTCTTGGACGACCTGGTATAAAGAAAGATGTGAAAAAGGAGTCAGAAAACAAAACTAACGTGAACCAAGAAGTTGAAAAACTACATCCTGGTCACACACACAGTAAAATGGAAGAAGAAATTATGAATTTGAGTAAATCAAGGTTAGTTGAGTAGGTTGACAAAATCAAGCGTAAAATACTTTATAATTTTGTTTCATGCTGAATTTAAAGGCAGTGTTCAAAATAAAAGACTGCAGCACTTGCTATGAAATAAAATTCTGTAATCATTGTCTTATTCAATTGTTGCCATGGTTCACATAAAAAAGTTTTGTAACAGGCAACACTCCGAGGGAGATTCAGAGAAATTTGAAAAGCAGGAGCAGAAAACAGCCCTCAAAGAAGAACCAAATGTTAAAAAGCCTACTCCGTAAGTTTGCCAGTCTAAAAATCTCAATGGTTATAATATGAGTCTTTTTTTTATATGAAATGAACTAATTAAGGATTAATTATGACTATTGGAAGATAACTCCCTTCTTCAACATTTTTGGAGTCAATCATGATGACACAATTTGTGCAATGCATTATATAAAGTAAAATGTGTCATTGCTATATGTCTTGTTCTTATATTTACTGACGTAGGGCTACGGCAACCAAACCTACAGAGGACTACCCAAAGGAATCTTATCCCGCAGTCTGGAGAGGTCATGTTTCCATGGCACTTCAGGAGTTATCTAAATTTCCAGTCAATGCTTATGCTGTATCGGGTGACGTTGCACATTTACAACAGGTAAAGTTTAAATTACATGTATTAGATTAATATTGAATGCACGTACCTGCTAAAGTAATTGTGGTATATAAACCTCTTTTTGTTTCAGGAGTTGCCTAGTACGGTGCAAGTCTGTGGTAGAATATCACCACAACAAGTCTGGGAATATCTAAGTCGCATTAAAACATCCACTACAAGGGTAAGTGAAAGCGAGATAAATTCAAAAATGCAAAACAAGTTTCATACATGTAAAATTTATTAAAATTGTACCCAGCTGGCTAATGTCTCGGGAGATGACCAGTGGGGGAATCCAGTGGGAACCAGGGACTCGATCTAGTCTAATCTACAATCTCTTTATGGTGGATGTACTACAAACATATTTAAACACTTAGTTGATACCTATGCAAACGTAATGCTAAATATGTAATTATGCGAATTCACATTCTTCTAAATAAAATTCTTTTGTTTATTCTCCACAGGAAATGGTGGTTATTCGGTTCCAGATGGCAGAAGGTGAAGATCCCATGCACTACAATAACCTGTATACCTATTTCAATAGTCGCGGTCGATGTGGTGTCGTAAGTGAACTGGGAAAGTTTTCCTTGAAGGACATGTATATTATGCCCTTGCCGTCTCACAGTCTAGTTCCACCAGCATTGATGCCGTTTAATGGACCAGGCACGTTCACCTTTACATCAATTTCTGTGCAAAAATTGTTTTGATTACTTTAGCCTGTTTCAGTACAAGAGAAGAGCAGTCTCACATAACGTGAAATAAAAGAAAATTAGCTCCTAATAAACAACAATTATAATATTGGATCAGATATGTGACTGTGTGACTTTTACTCCCTTTGTACTGCCTTGCATTCAAACTTGGCATCTAACAACTTGCCAACACAGTGCTTATAATTAATGGTTTTCTTTGATAAAGGCTTGAGCATTCAGAGACCAAATCTACTGTTGGGAATCATAGTGAAACAGAAGAAAGTGCTACCTCCGAGATTTGTGAAACAACCATTGCCACAACAACATAAGCCTTTAGATCAACATGGAAAACCTATTGATAAGAAACAGCAGACAGAAGCACAAAAATTTAAAGCCACTGACCCGAGACGTAGATACCACCAACCACCGGTAGTCAGGTATGCTGAAAGTTTGATAATCTATTACACTCTTGACAGTATTTTGGTTAAAAATTGTGAAATTTAATCGGCAGGATCATTCTCGTTCAGTATGATAAGGGTCTTAGTTTAGTTTCGAACCCTGCTCTGGTCAAATTGGTTGCACACTGATCTCAAAGATGGGTTTGCGATTGCCACCAGTTACTAGAGTACAATCTTGCTTTGCTTCATTTGAGTCCTGTGATATCACCACTCGTTTGTCTTGTAAATTTCCAGTGGAAAGCCTCCAGATAATCGGTCAACAACACCACCTTTGGAACTGTTGCCTAAAGAGGACAGACTAGAGCTTGCTGCTCAAGGATATGCAGTGCCCCTTGATGATATAAAAGTTGACAAAGTAAGCACGTTTCGGCACCTCATTCAGTACCCTACATCAAATGGAATAAAATCAATGGAAATGAGCTTAACTTTCTGAGTTTCTTTATGCTCCGTTATTCGAACTTACATGTCGAAAATACTCACAGGTCACTGGTAAAATTATAGAAGATGATGACAAGGACGAAGCCAGATTCTCCGAAGATGATGCAGAAGAAGAAGATATGGACACGGAAAAAATAGTGAGGCAGTTTGGACAAAAATATCCAAAACCCGAAACGTCTGTTCCAAAGCCGGTCGTAAAGAAAGGTAAAATAATAAATTATGTAGCAGTATTTATCCATCGAAATAAAATAATGTATGAAGGACATTTACAAAATTCAAAGTTCAAAATTACACAGATCTATCATTTATCCAATTGAGAAATGGCATTACTGAGCAGTATTTTAAGTGTGTAGCCTCGAAAACAGTGAATGAAATGCTTAACAAGGAAGATAATATTACAGTGATAAATGTTGCATAAAAAAATATTACAAAAAAAAAATCATGTAAAATCATTTTGTTTGTAAAATTCTATCTCAGATGAAAAGAAAGTCGCTAGTATTCCTCCTGATAAGAAGCTGGAAGTGGAAGATGACGCTTATGATCCAGCAAGTGCATTTGATGACGAGTCCCCTCCAGAGGATGAGCAGTATGATCCTTTTACTGAATACAAAACAAGTAAGTAAACTAGAAAAATGAGAATGGCTTTGAGTATCACCATTAAAAGTGCTGTACAGAGACACCCCGTACGCCCTACAAGGTAAATAAATTACCTTCCGCGGCTCCGAGTGCATCTAACATATGTCTGCTTGATTGACCAAATTAGCAATCAAGCACCATTCACACCAAACCCCTTAGATCCCTAATTGGCAAAGCTAAATATAGTAAATCCACTTAAACAATTAAAAAAGTAAACATCTGCCCCTGCACATGTCTCTGCATATATAAGGCATGCGTCTCCAGCCCTAAGGGTAGTTGAAGCAGCAGAGAAGAAGATTTGGGGACCAGGCAGCAGGCTAGAGACCTTGGGTATCACTTGTAAGATCCACAGACTTTAGCAATAAATTACATTCAACATTAACCCATTGCGTTAAGCATTCTCCATTCATGAACTAGAGGGAGAACCAGGGAGAAGCCAATTTGTACCTTTACAGTGCCACGGTGGGCTGAAGGATGTCGTTGCCAGTTGTAAATAGATAAATTTGGTCTTTTATTTTAGATTACACAAAAGAAACACCACCAACAACTACGACGACCAAGTCTGATAGCAAAGCGAAATCCGCTGTAGATCCTGTTGTGGCCAGCAAGTTACTTATGGACCAATTGTCGCAGAAGCCAACCCCTGTGGGCGTGACTGCAGCAATGCTGGCTGCACTGGCTAGCACCGCATCTTCAACATCAGGAATGTCGGAACAAAAGCGTCTGTTGCTTGAGTTGGAGAAGAAGGTTGAGGAGCAGAAGAAGCTCATTGAAATGCAAAAGGTGATTTGAAATATATTGTGTACCTGTGTATACCAACTAAATGTTATTTCTTCTTAAATATATGGTCATGTGCTAGAAAAGAAATGTCTACTGCATAGCTAATTTGACAGCCATTCTTGTATTTCTTGTAGGTGAAGTTGGTGAATGAAACTAAATCAATGGCAGCTACAACGAGTACAGGTTCTACGAGTGTGCAAGTTCCCACTATGGTACCCCCTCCAAGTACTAACCTCCTAAACCAACCAAAGATTATACCTCTTGAAAAGGAGTTGCTAGAAGGTGCTGCGAGTAAAAGTATTGGGAACGTAGAAACTGTCGAAAAGAAGACTGAGAAGATTGAAGAAATGGACACCTACATTCCATTAAAGATTCCAAGACGCAGTGGCAGTGATGGAGTTAACGAAGAGAAAATTGAGCTCGACATGGAAAACATCGAGTACAAAGGAAAAATTGATCCAGAAACTGGTAGATCAACCCCTCCAGCAGATGTTGATCTAACGAAGCACACTGAAGTCTTGTCAACAAATTTGGCAAGGAAAAGACTTGCAAAATTTGGTGCTCCAGTGTCTGGTTACTATGCTCCCCCAAGTTATACACCGTCTGCAACGGTTTCAAAGCCAGATACATCAACTACCCCTGAATCAGTTCCCCAGAGTCAAGCAGCATCATTGCCTCCCGCAATTCAGAAACTTCTGAGCGCTCCACAGTTTGGTGCCTTAAAGGAATTAGTGAGTGGACTTAGCTTACAGTCAGCTAAGCCTCGGAAAAGCTCAGATCCGTCTAGTCCTGTTGATGAACTCGAAGCAGCAATGAATCTCACCGGTGGCATGTCTCAAGAACAGGGAAAGGAGCATAAATCGATGTATGAAGAAGAAGAACGTAAATGGGAGCAGGAATTTGGTAAAGCTCAAGGTAAAGCACATGACTCGAAGCTCAGTTATTCACACGATGCACCAACGGAAGCAAAGGAAACAAAACAGCCATGGGAGATCAAATATTCTTACACAGACCAATCTCCGGATGGAACCAATAATTGGCAGCCAAGTTATCCTGGACAATCTGCACCTCCAGGACTACTGGGTGGCCCCTCTGACATATCCAGTAACAATCGCACTGAGATTGAAGAAAAGAAAGCAGAAAAATCTGAAGGTGAACTTTCTTCGGATGAGGATGAAGATGATGACACCCCTGCTGTTCCTGGACTTGATCTTCTTAAGAAATCGACAGTGGCACAGTCCAGTGGAAACAGTGGCATGCCTGACATGGATGAGATAAGAAAGCTGTTTATGTCTGGGAAACCGATACGCCACCTTGTGCCACCGTCAGGCACTGATGGCACGGAGTCCTCAAAGTTATCTATTAAACCGAACTGGGGAGGCAAAGGAAGTACAGGTTATAACAAAGGTGCACTCGATTTATTCGATAAAGACGATTCACCTGATAAAAGGGGTAAACTGTCACCTTCAAAAAGTGGTTCTAGTTTAGGTTCGAAATTCCGTCCAATAGGTGCCACACAGGAAGGAGATGGTGAACAAGGGGATGAAGAAGAGAATAGTTTGATGGATGAGACCAAGGATGATGACGATGGAGATGATAGTGACAGTGAGAGGCGTAAAAGGCACAAAAGGTCTTCAGACAGGGACAAACGACGAAGCAGAAGGTCACCACGTAGGGATAGAAGAAAGAAAAGAGATAGAGACCGAAGTAGGAGTAGAAGTAAAGATAGGAGTCGAAAAAGAAGTAGATCGAGAGAGAGGAGGAGAAGTAGAGACAGGTCAAAAGGTAGAAGAAGGTCCAGGGATAGGAGAAGGAGCAGGTCCAGGGACAAGAGGCGCAGTCGTTCAAGGGAAAGACGAAGAAGTCGTGAGAGGGATCGCAGGCGAAGTAGGTCTACTGAGCGGAAAAGAAAAGATGGTGAATCAGAACTGAACGGATCAGTACCTCAGGATCGCAGTGAACAAGATGGTGAACAGGCAACTTTGAGAGGTGGATCATGGGACAGAGGTGCACAAAGCGTGACCACTACACGCTCAGATCCATGGGAAGGGCAGGCTGGAAATCAAGGCGGCATCGAGGCGAGGTCGGAAGATGGAAGTACGCCTTGGGAAAGGCGTAGGCAAGAGGAGCAAAGACAAGCAATGGCTCAAAACCAAAGACAAATGCAAGGAATAAGTCAAGGCCAAGAGGACAAAGTGCAACCTATATCTAGTACCTTGCTTGAAAAAATTAGCAAATTGTTTCCGCCTAGTGGTTCTCAGATGCAGCCGCCTCTTTCAAGTGATCCAGGTCAAAAAGGTCCATCACATCTATTTCAAGGACCAGGCAGTGGGCCTCCACCAGGAATGCCTGGTCAGCCAGTGAGGTTTGATGGCCCACCTAGGCCAGACGATCCGTTACTGAGATTTAGGGGTCCACCAACAAGTGTATCAGCTCCTCCACCAAATATGCAAGGACCGCCACCAAATGTGCCTATACCACCACGACGTCCAGGTCCCCGTGGTCTGGACCAGGGTCCACCAACATCTGGTCCACCTGGACCATTTCAGGGCCCACCACCACCACACACGGTAGGCCCACGTGGTCCACCTCCACACCATCCGGGTCCACCACCACCATTCCAGGGACCCCCAGGTATGAGACCACCGCCACCACTACATGGTCCTGGTCCGAGGGGACCGCTCCCTGGAGGCCCATACCCAGGTGAAAGGCGACCTATGCCTCATGAAAGTGACGGTCCTCCTCCTAAACGGCCTAGAGAAGGAGAGTTTTCTTCGTATCGTGATGTTTCAGAACAATTTGATGGTAGGGACAGGGATGATCGACATTCTGGACCACCACCACCACAAACTAAGCCACCCTCGCTACTAGACATGCCACTACCTCCACCACCAGCCAAAAAGGAAGATGAAAGGCAGCAACATCGTGAACGCGAAAGGCCACCCCATTGGCACAACAGAGATCATCAGGAGGGAAGATTCAGGGACAGAGACAATATTCCTGATAGAGATAATAATGAAAACAGAGGTGACAGGCGACATGAGCGTGATTGTGATAGACAAAGGGAACATCATTACGAGGGTGAACAGGAAAGGCGCAGACCGAGTAGATTTGATCGCCCTGGCCCTGATCAGCATCGGCATTCCCCGGGGCATGATGAACGACTAGCAAGACAAGAACAGAGTGGACCTCCTCGAAAAGGACTGCTTGGCGATGCACCACCTGGCTTCATGCCACAAGATATGCAAGGTCCACCACTAAGCATAGAGGATTCTCCATCTGACATGCTTGGGGGACCACCACCGGAAATGCGGGAGCACAGACTGCCGCCACCTGACAGAAGAGGTCCTCCCCCAGGTATGCATGGTGGACCACCACCTCCTGACATGATGGACAGAGATGGTCGGCGTTTACCACCACCTGACAGGCGAGGACCACCACCACCAGACATGCATGGAGGACCACCTTTTGAGATGCAAGACGGACGCAGTGGTCCAGTGCCATTAGATTTGCATGGAGGACCTCCACCGGAAATGCAAGACAGAAACGGTCGAAGACCCCTATCTGATAGACGAGGTGGGCCACCACATGACGAAAGAAGACCCCCTCCAAATGATCGAGATGATAAACGGGGCCCTAGATCTTTTGACAGAAATGACAGAAGAGATACAGGTAGAGATGATAGAAGGAGTAGAGATGACAGGCGGAGCTCACACGAAGAAAGAAGAGACAGAAGGGGCCAAGATGATGAACGGCGGGATGGTACATCAGAGCGAAGAAGAAGTGACAGAGACAGGAATGATCAAGAACGTGATGAACAGCGAGCAGATCGATACGACCAGAGAAGACGGTATGGAGACAGACTTGACGATGACGGCCGAGAAATGCGTGGTCGACCACGAGATAGGGGTCAAGGTCACCAAGACCAGTGGGAACAAAGAGAACAAGATTTGAATCGTGGTCCACCAGAAAGACGAGGTCCTCCACGAGGTCCTCCCCAAGACGAAGGTCCAACCGAAGAAGACTCGTGGATCGGTGGACCGTATGAGAGTGAGGAAGGTGCCGACATACCAGAAGAGGAACCAGTTCCGGAGGACGGGCTATTGGGTGCAGCACCACCAGAATTTCTTGAAGCTGGTCTAATTCTTCAAAATATACCTCCACCTTCAGGTCCCCCACCTGGACCTCCAAGAGGAAGGGGAGGACCTAGAGGTCGTGGTGGGCCTCCTCCTTACAGGGGAGGTCCAAGAGGCCCACCAAGGGGTGGTGGACCTCCAAGAGGACTAGGACCACTAGGTCCACGAGGGCCACCTCCACCTGGGTTTCGAGGTCCCCCTCCCCCAAGATTTGGTCCAAGAGGACCTCCTCCCCCTTTCCCAGCCAGAGGTGGAAGGGGTGGCCCTAGAGGGGGTCCCAGGCCAAGAGGCCCTCCTAGAGGAAGATAAAATAGCACATTTGTGAATATTGAATTATTTCATAGTGACTGAATGCAAATTTGGTGAACGTAGAGAGCTTTAATTTGTCTTGGATAGGATAACGAAATAAACAATCGTAGGACCGATTAATTGATGACTTTTAATACACACGCTAATCATTAACATACGATACATTCCTGAATTATTAAGTCACCGTGGATTTCTGAAAACGTAACTGGCATAACGCACTTTACATGTATATTGGTGTCTAAACGGTACATGGACATAAAAAGTATGCCTTACGAGCACGTACTACACTCGTCCCCGCTTATATCGATATTTTTGGCGCGGAAAAAAATATCGATATAAGCGGGATATCGATATAAG
>JBCAUI010041893.1:0-20943 GCA_038406195.1 Haplosyllis anthogorgicola | reverse complement strand
TCAGTGCATAAAAGTCGAACAGCAGGTACCAGCACCTCCTAAGGATGTACGGGTAAATAGAAGGCAGTATCAATATGATTTAATAACTCTTTCATAATATTTGCCTTTTATTGACAATAAAATGTAAACACACTGATGCATTTACAGTTTCTTTTTCATTTAGATTGCTTTATTCTGTAGAGAAGATGTTTTATGCAAATGTCATGCAACTATACAATCATTCATTCAAAAAAGCAGTATCTTTATGTATACTCTAGCTTATCATAGCTTAATAAATAATTGTCTCTACCTCCACCAATAAATATAAATAGGTATTCATGCATCAATGTATTTTACAATAGAAATTGAGTTCAGAAATCAAATGGATGTACATTATTTCCATTATGTTTTATGTTATCTTTAGCTTGGTCTGATGGAAGCATAAAGCAAAGGTAGATAACTATTCAAAAGAAAAATAATTTCCCATCACACAGTGAATATTAAATTCTGTATTAAAGTCAGGTCTTAATTTATGACTGTAACAATTACAGTGCATCCTGTTTGTGTTGCAAAACGTCCAAAAATATAAAGGTCTGGTGACTTATCTGCAATTTCAATTTCAATTTAATTTAGTTTTGATCTTGTTTTTGTCAGCCCCCTTTTCTTACAAATTGAACTATACTTGTGTGGCTTTCTTAACTTTATAAATCAACCTCTAGAAGTAAAATATAAATAAACACATCTGAGTTAAAGGTGAGGGGGGTCTTTACAGATTGCTTACCAGGAGACAAATTTTAACCCCTAACCCCTTCCCTGGTGGCCCCCATAAGCCTGTATACCTGTAAAGTGCTCAGTTACATAAGCATAAAGGATTGATAAAATGAGATTAAACGATAAGTAAAGTAATCAAGACAGTTTTTAAACTTTAGGCGTCTCTATTACTAAAACTAAACGCATGAGCAGCAGACCAGAGACAATTCAACTGCTGGTGTACACATAAGCAGATATATCTATCAAAATTGCCTTTACAATATAAGTGTGATGTTTATTGGGAAAATAGACACCTAAAAGCCATCTGTTTGTTAGGTCCCCTATGTCTACAGGTGTAGCACGCATGTGTTAACCAAAATATAGGTTTAGCTGCATTATGTCTGTCTCGTAATAGGCGAACTTTTGACGTTGCGTCACCAAAGGTCATGAAAGGATTAGCTTAATTGTTGTATAAAAAAGATAAAAAAGGTTTGTTTTGTAAGAATTTAGATTTATGACGATAAAACATCGATGAGAAATCATCTCCACGAATCTAGGTTATTTGTACTGATCAAGAAATACGACGAATTTTACGAATACAATTTCAGTTAAATAGAGTCCCCGAGTAAGAAAACGTGTTTGCGCCAGGCTTCGTGATTTAATTCCTGCAATTGGCGCATAGTAGAGAATACGTCAGCAAATCTGTGAATTAAGACAACAATAGTGATGCACTCTGAGTGCTCTTCAGAAAAGCACGGCGTGAAGAAAATCACCGTATGATTTCCACCAATGACTGCTATGACACAAAATTGTCTCTGGGGGCATTTGGCCAAACTGTATTAAGTTAGATATACGTTTTTGTTCTATGACGTCGATCCATTATTTATTTTAAAAAGTCCACCTTTTATTTCCGTTTCAAAATTAAGAATTTTCTCTTTGATGGGAAAATCCAATGATTATCTAGGTATTATTATATTAGCTTTGCTGTGTGTATTGTGTGTGTGGTCTGACGGTAAGTAATTCATCACGGGATAATCTTTTTGTGTGGTTCGGAAGGTATTTTAACCCTAACTCAGACATCACATATTTATACCTCCAGCTACACGTATAAACGTTTACCGATCTCTCAGCTATTAGCAAACAGTTTTGATGAAGCCTCCTTCCCTCACCTTACTCTGAACGGTTTGCTCAGTTATGAAAGATTGAGTCTAGAAATATTTACTCTGAGAAAAATTCTTCACACTATAGTAACAGGCCTAGAAATTCTGTGTGTGTGTGTGTGTGTGTGTGCGTGTGTGTGTACGTGCAGGTAGTACCCTGCGTCTCCTACCTGCTCTTTTGTACTCTAAAGAATAGTCCGGGGGCGATCAAAGTTGATGGATAGAGTACCTAACAAATTCTCCTCCCCCCACCAAAAAAAATCCTTCAGTACACGGAATTCATATCAGAAGTTTAACAATAGCGTATCAAAAGCACAGTGTGAATTTCTTTCGTTCTCTACTTTGTTCTCTTCGTTTCCAAAATGATACGATTTTTGTGTACTGGTGAAAAAGTAAGTAAATTGGACTGTTGGAGGAGGCGTTCGCCGATGACCACCCTGGATCTGCTTATGTAGTTGACAAAAATCGGAATTTGTACCACACAGGTCATAAATGGAGCTCAAAATGACATGAAATTAGCCTGGCTCCGATATTGGCACGGCAATATTTCCACTAATTAAAGTTTTGTTCAAAGTTGCCGCAACCTCGCCATTCTAAAATTCCTATCTACGATACAGAACAAGAGAAAGAAGAAAAGAACTCCACGCTATGCTTTTGATGTGCTATTATCCCAAAACTGATAGGAATTTCATCCTCTGTGTTCGATCGTGTGGATGAATGATTATGAATCATTATTGCCTTTCCATACCTTACACTTGTAAAATAACGTAAAATCTTCATGAAATCTTCTTTTGCGATAACAAAATGTTGTGTCTTTCGCTGGAATAAAAGTAGCTATTGCTTCAAATATAAAGCAGATCATGAATTTGCTGTCAAAAGTTAGCGCCGCGCAACAATTAAATTGAATGAGCTCAGCATGAAATTCAATTGTTGCGGACAGACAGACAGACAAACAGACAGACAGACACTCAATCGCTCCTTTGCACCTTGGCACGCACTCACGCACGCACGCACAATCTGGTTAAATTGCTCTGTACCATTGCTGTACTTGATAAAGTACACTCTTACTACCGCCATATTTTAGAAATAGATCATAATACCTTCATAAATAATTGTCTACCTTTCCCCATAAACACATATAAATAAGTGAGCACACCTAGACACCATTTAATTAGACTGCAAAAATACACATTTTGAGAAATGACTCAAGCTTGATTTTTCCGCATAAGAAAAAAGCCAATGAAAGATATGTTGACGACCACCTTCAAGTGTATCCAATTCACTGATCAAAAGAGTGGGGCTGTCGCTTCCTTTATCAGTGTTTTACTCTCTTTGAAGAGCCGACCAAGAAGGGGCTTTTTACGACAACTGTTTTGATTAATTAAATCTATCAGATTTTCAATTTATAGTTTATTTTACATAAATGCTAATGTATTTCTGTCTGTAACCTGTCTGCTGGCGTATTTAGAAGCAGATTTCTCGGCTTGATATCAATTGTGAGGTATAATGTAGTTTATATTTACTTTGGACTGACTTTGATTTCCACTCCATGTCTAGTATACTTGTGTACGGAGAATTTTGATAGTGTCATTCTCATCTGCAAAAGAAATGCTTGAGTAGTTAAACAAAAACTTTATTAATTTAGAAACAAAAGTATTTATTGCTGCCGAGTATAAATTTAACTCCTGAAATTCATATTCGAAACGTACAGAACAAAAGAGAGAAGAAAAGAATTCCACGTGCTATTTCACGCTGTGTTATTTTTTGGGTTCAAAACACAGTGTGAAATTCTATTGTTCATAAATTAGCCAAAGAAAACATGCTGGTCATAAAAGGGTGAATTAGTCTCAGTTTTGAAACAATAACACATCAAAGCACGACTTATTACCTATTTTGTTCTGTTCTGTACTTTCTCAAATTGGTAGAAATAAACTTAGCCACCATTAGTACACTCATTTTACTATAAATAGTACAAACGTACTTTTTGATAGTAACTTCATAATTTGCTGCAAACTTTACAGTTACACTTCAATCAACATTTTTCACCGATATTTACAGGTGGTATAAGTGCATGATTATCAACTAATTAATGTGGGGGGCAGTGTATTTGAACAAATAACAAGCTCTGCACTGTTGTCCGTCATAACCAAAGTATCTCTTCGAATTCGTGTTGTTTTGAAAACGATGGTGGCTAAGTTGATTTTTGCCACTTACAATATTAGACTGTAATTATCCTTGTTAAAATCTATTAATTTCTACCTCGCTTTTTAGTGGATACCAACAGCTTAGAACCAACCAACGCCCCCTCCCTCTCCTTCGAGGTAATCTGGATCTATCTCAAAATTCACGTAATGAACACCCACAAAATATCAATTGCTAAATTCTCAATTTGGACCAATTGATCGAGCTCTCTTTAAAAACTATATATCCAGTTTACCTATAAATTATGGGAATCTACGTGACAGCGACTAGGTGGATCCAAAGGGGATACCAACAACTAACTGTTCAAATGTTCTTCATTGTCTTGGGCTTATTTCTTTGCAACAATGGTGAAGTCAACTGACTACCCAAAATTAATTGACTACCCCAATCAACATAAAATCCTGGATCCACCAGATTATCTCTGTAAGGCCTACCGGTATATTTTCTAACCTTTAATCTTGACGAGATTACAAGTTTATACTGTTAAAAAATATTAATTAAAATACAGCTTTTTTGAAGAAGCCTTGTTTGTTGACATGTCAGATCAAATCTGACAGTTTATTTTGTCAATAATTATTTGAATGAACATAAAATTGAATACAGACACACAAAATGGTGTCTTTGTGTCGCCTTGAATCAATATTCAAACTGTTGGTGAAACAAGCATATGGAGGATAATGGTCATTTGTAGCAATTAAACTCAACTAAAATGAGCTTGGGAATTAATGACTACAAGAACTGATCTTTAACCTTCCTCTGTTAAGCGTTTGAACACAAACCGAAGGGGGCATGGGCTTAGGATTTGTATCGAGGCAGCTGATTGGTCCCCTGTCACTTATAACGTCATGGAGGGAGGCCCCACCCTTGATGGAATACCTAACGAGATGGTACTTTTAACAAAGTAGTTATCCCACACTTTTCTTCATTTGATGTTTATAATCTTCGCGGAGTTGAAGTGATCAGCATCACTCTATTTGTATCAGTGGACACTAAAACTTAAATCTGTAAGAGAGCGCAGTGCAAAAAAGTGTACAAGACGAGACTTGATTGTTGACCTATGCACGAGATCAATTGCGCTAGTTAACTTTACTGTTTGGACCAATGTTGAAATACTAGATTGAAAATAATTCCAATTGTCTAATTTGCTTTAAAACTAGTAATTTGGACAAACAAACATTTTATCGCAATGGAAGTTATGAGGATGGAGCCAATCTCGGACTTGAGTTCAACACAAGAGTACTCGGATATCGACTTGGAGGGAGACAGCCGGGAGATCGAGGCGGGATCCCCGGGAGATGTGAGCATGGTAGCCGCCGTGGAAGTGAGGAAGATCGCCGTGGGGATGAACGGGTCAGCACACGGGAGTGACGGAGAGCCCTCGTCACCTCACGGTTCATCCCCCGCCTCTAGCCGCCCGACGTCCCCGTCTAGCGCCGCTAGTAGCAGCATGAACAGCCCGCCACCACAGGTATGTGTGCGTAACAAAAAATTACCTACTTTAAATGTTAAAATGTGATATAAATTTACATATACCGTAGGACCCTAGAAGACAAGATGTCTTATCAACGGCGCTTTGCTAGGTTGTTTTTTATATAAAATTAATTGCATTGTTCGGATAGATATTTTACCAATTTATTGACCCAGGTATATGCGTGAATGGCGGAAATTTATCTGTTATAAAACAGTACTTTTGAACAGATAGATCTACTCTTAAATGTAAGAGTAATCGCAAGAATTCACATTCATATTGAAACAATAGATTCAGCCTGGGAGAAACACTAAAATATATTGTCTTCTCATTAAATGGCAAAACAACTGTTCGCATATTGTCCGCATATATTGCAATTTATTTTGAAGACAGTGCAACTTCACGCTGTGCTTTTTAGGAAAACCATGCCCACAAAATAAATTAAATGTGACCACACACCGAAGTGAACAGCGAATATTCCCTTTTTTGTTAAAAATGTAACAACAGCTTTAATTGATAACTTTTCTGGTATTATTTTTTTAAGTAGTTTTACAACCAACTGATTTTGTCCTTAAGTTTCAGTTGTTCAGAATATTCTTCAACTGTGTAGTAAAACTTTAAAAAAGTTTTCCCGTACTAGGTTTCATAACTGTTTATTTGTTCGTTCAGTTTAATGGACTATCGAAAAGATATCAACCCAAAACCACAAACTTTCACGGTGTAATTTAACCACAGCTCTTAAGAAATGTATCGTAATGTTGTTTGAGACCTCGATGTCTTTCTTGGAATATTTTTCCATCAAAATAAAGTTGTACACAGAAAGAAATTGCGATCAAGGCATGCAATTTAAATTTTGAGCTAAAATGTATTCAATTGCATTTACCTTTTAGAAATTAAAACAAATGGAATTGTAATGCTATGGTATTTTGATTGTGATATTATGGTTAATATGTTTCCCAACTAGAGGATTTTTATATACCTCAAATTTATAATAGAGTTAGTGAGAAAATAGTCTACATTGTTTGACTTTTGTCTCGCAAGAGAATTTTGGTCAACAAAATTTAAAGCAAAAATCCTTCGTCACTTAAAAAATGCAAATCACCAAGACTGCAAACTGAATGGCATAATTTACCAAATTATTTCTTTTACATATCCTTAAAATCTAAACAGTTTAGTAAAATAACTTGACTTTTGCTGTTTTATTTGCCAGATAAATGCAGTGGCTCCCCCACCGGTGCGAGTTACAAATTTCTTCATCAGCGAGATACTCAAGCCACACTTCGGCGGCGGAAAGGAGGATTCCCCGGGCAAGGACAGCAGTCCCCAGGCGTCCCCAGTCCACCCCGAGGCCGAGACAAGCCCCTCCATCTCACCCGCAAAGTCAGAAATCAGGTCCCCCCGCATTGAAAAAGACGCAACTTTGAAAAATTCTGGAACTAAAAGAGAATTGCAGGAAGAAGTTACAGAAAGACGGGCCTTTCAAGTTGTGAAGAGAAAGAGAAATAAGAGTGAAGAAGAAAGAAATTCTGACATTTGTAAATTGAGTATTCGAGATGACTTGGAACAAGGCGGTGAAGTCGGGTCTAGGACCGGGAGACAGAGAGATTTCCCGGCGGGGATACCCCACGGGTTTCTCCCGGGAATGCCGCCAGTCTCGCCGCTGCTCGGGCCCCATGCTGCCGGTGGTGCTGGTCACCCCCTTCACCCGTCCCTACAACCTCATCTCTACCCGCAACTCATCAACAGTAGATACTACCAACAATATCATCCGTATTATCAGTTGTATTATCAACAGTATCAGCAATTACAACAGTTACAGAGACAACAACAGCTCTATAACGCCCAGCAACAACAGAACAATGGAAGACTTGACGCCTCAGGGGGCAAATCTAATTTATCACTGGACATCCATCATTCTGCTGAAGGTTCGTACACGTTGTATTCTATAAGTAATAAAATCCTTAAGTTTAAATTTACTATTATTTCCCAATTCGAATTGTGAACGTTAAATTAAGATCCATGACACCAAAGCTTCATTAGTTGTGTAAATGTAACTAAAAGTAAATCATGACCAGTCATCAATGATTTCCAGAAATACTTAAAACTTTTGAAATATTTTAAATCCACTCTGTTCAGGACAATAGGAATTTATGTTGCATGCTGTGCCTTTTACATGAACAAAAGCACCATGTAAATTCTTAATTTCTCCCGAACACAAATGTACATAATGTTCCACAGATACCTGCAATGCTACATAAACTTGCTTCTGTATAAAAATACTGACTACAGCAAAGCCCAATTCTAATTTCAAAATTCTGAATAGAAAATGAAATTGCCATTATCTTTTCAGGAGAGATACCTTTACCCAGGTTGAGTGGAAAAACAGAAACATTTACATCTCCACATAAATTCCACCAAACAAACCACCATATCCTGCGAGATTTCCCGGAAAATTACGAAAGTTTCCGTAACGGTTTGTCGCCTGAAAGACGATCGTCAACCTCCAGTGAAAATGACAGTATCCTCAGTGATAAACCGATTCGAAATCTGTCGAAAACTTTTGAAAACAGTTCATCGAATGTCCATCATACCAAAAACAGTCACGATAAGTCAACGAGTATAGACTCTAAAAGAAGTTCCTCTAGCGTGGGCCCAGTTCAGAATCATCAACAAAGACTCAGTGCCAGTAACACTAATAATAAGGGGTCTGTTCAGCGCCCAGTGTCGAACAATCACGGTAATATAAGTGAAGGGAAGTGTGTTGAGGGTGATATAGAGAAGAAGGACGGTAAACTGTGGCCAGCCTGGGTCTACTGCACAAGGTACTCTGACAGGCCATCCTCAGGTAAGAACAAACATTACATTTCAATAAAAAGTAAACATCTGCATTTAACTTACGAGCCATTGGGCGACCTACAGTCATCCACGTACTATTTCTCAATCACCAAAATGAGTTTTACTTTGGCATTTTGTATGTACTCCATTGGGCAAACCTACTGTCATCCACGAACTTCTTTCCATAAATAATGAGTAATTCGCCCAATGCAGATTCTGCTGTAGTTCAATTGATATTACTCAAGCTCTGTAATGCTTTGAGATAAAACTAGAAATTTGTTGAAAACATCATGACAACTTTTTTTTTTATCAAATTAAAGTAACAAAATAATTCACATGGCTTTTATTAGAAAGAACCTGGTTGGCAAAAAATTCTCCCTTATGTCAATTTCTATTATTATCAAAATGGCAAAAAAGTGAATTTTATCATTTAAATATTTTATGTGGAAAATATTTGTTGGTAACACAGTAAAACAGTGATGGGCATGTTCAATGATAGTTTCATCTACACTCGACAGTTCACACTCGCTTACTGTGCGTTGTCGCGTATCTGGATTGGTCAGTGGTTTTGAATGGATAGCAAATTTACCAGCGATTTGAATGTCGCTTGACAGTTTTACGACATGTTGTTAAAAGAACGTAAATGGACTGAACTAATTTGTGATAACCGCCAACGAGGCAAAATGCACTTCAGTTTATAGAGTAAAATAAGCAAATTTCGCGCCTTCCTAACGAGCTTTAAACGATGCCACTCTGGGAATAATGATTGAAAAGCTATCAATAGTTAATGCCTGGCACGTGGTTGGCAGCGTTCATGACAGATATTGGTTATCAAATGTAAAGACTAGATCAGACTCAAGGCTGACAATAAAAATATTGAGTTGAAAAGGAACAAACGTTAATGTGCTTTTTATGCAACACTTTGCTTTATTTTTATACGAATAGAGGAAGGAAAGAAGATAAAAGAGCACGATTGGCAGTTTTAAATTTCAAAATTTCACCATCAATTTGTGTAATTCCTAAATTATAGTTTTTACCAAAATAATACAATTATTTTATTATTACCCTGTTGCTAAATATTACAAGATCTGGTCATCCTTTACAATTTTATCCTTAACAATTACTTTGACTAAATTTTACCTGAAATAGTATAAAATCTTCATAGAACCTATTGGTTTGAAACTTCTAATTCAGAACGTCATACAGTATTACTTGACGTAAACTTGAAAACATGTTCTTGCTGGTGACTTCAATGACAAGATAGACTTACACAACACATTGTGCTGGGGACTTGTCTCATTTGAAACATCTGGAGGAAATAAATCACACTTCATTGAGTAAAATGACAATTAAACCTACCACTGAATTCAAAACTGAAATATTTATTTGGCAATTGTATGTTGATATTAGTTAAATTTATACAATCGCCTTGGCCTCTTTTGAGAGTTCATGTTAGGTAATTGAATTCACTTTTACAACTACAAAATTTGATGCTATGCCACTCTTAATGTGGAGGTCCAGCAAAGATTTCTATTGCTCCAAGCTGTCAAAAGAGCTGTTAGAGGGGAAATTATTACAGTCATATTAATGACCAAATTTTTATAATTGAACATAACCCTTACAGGACCCCTTTGGATACTTTGAAAAGTACTGGTTTGCGCAGCTGTGAAGTGATTTCATTTAGAGTTAATCTGTCAATTTAAACATATGTCGACCCTAAAATTAAAAAGCCAATTTTCATTAATTATAATCAAGCCCCTACACACCCCATAACTCATAATGCTGATTGACACAATATTTCAAATAAAATGAGTTTCACATCAGGAAAATGAAGTTAATAAATTCGTACTGTTGTGAACAATTAAATTTATAGTCTTCAAGTGATAGAAATTCTAAACGCACCATATTTATTGGGTTCATTCAGATCAAGAAATCATAGTAGAGCCCTTATCAAAAGTTTTCCAATAGCTTAGCATTATTAGCTCAGCATGAAATTCAATTGTTGACGGCCTTACACTTTTTCTAGTGATTTCATGATCTGTGGAGGAACTGAGATAATTTATGTACAATGAGAAGTCGAACATGTTGAGTCCTCTAAAACAAAACTCCAGTAATCACTTTGCAAACCTTTGAGCACAAACGAATTCCATATATTGTACAATGGATACGAATAAATGCGCAGAGTGAAATTCTATTGTCCTAAAACTGATAGGAATGTCAATCTTCTGCCGGCTAAATAAAGACAACTGTAGGCACCAAGGACGAAAGACTGTGTTATTTAAATCTGAAGATAGATCTACTTTGGAATTCTAATACGCTTCTTTGTCCTGAACTTAAGGCATCACGACTTTATTAAAGTTATTTTTCTTTTCTTTTTCAAATCACCTTTACTAGTGGTATGGATATTTGTATTGAAAAAGGGAGACTGCATTTTAAAAAAGCGTCTGATACACTACATAAATTGTAGTGCATCACTTCACAATGCAAAATATTGTCAGTAAATTTTAAAGTATCATCAATATTTCATTAATCAATGTATCATTATTGAAACATTTACCAATTTCAACAAGATATAATACTCCTTATTTTCATAGTTTAGTTGCTCATTTACAATATTTTTGCCTCCGGCATATTTTTGAATTACCAAATATGACATTTTCTCCTTTCATACCATATGTAAAAGATGCTCTTCACAAATAGGACCCTACCCTTCTGACAGCAAGATTACATATTAGAAACATAGCCTCAAGGGAAGAAAAGTCAACTGTGATGAATTTGTGTGTGTGAAAATCTTTGGAGAGTTTAGACTATAGATAACATTACATAAACACATCTCACGCACAATAAGGCTGTACATTTAAAGTTGAAAGTTATCCATTTAAAATGATACAATTGAGAAAACACTTGAGTGTTACACATAGTAGATTTATATTGCTGCTTTAAATTTATTAAAATAATAACTCTTTAGTGTACATTTGTGCTGTTCTGTTTTGATTCCTTAAAGGTAAACATTGAAAAGCAAGGTGTTCGTCAACTCATGGCTGCTTGGCTTTTAACAATGGAGAGAATCATAATGAACTTTTTATTCAGGAAAATGGAATATAGCCTTGTTCTTTCTTTATCAAACACCTTGTTATTGTAAACACTCTCTTTGAGAATTGAACATTTATGAATCTTGGCTCTCTGGGGTCCAATTCTAGCTTTTCACTCGCGTTACACACAAAAAAATAGCCTTCAATATGGGGTTTTGTGCAGAACAGAAGTGAAATACAACAGTTTTGTCGAACTATTTTTCTTTTCACACCTAACAAAACTCTTGTACTTTGAGATAAACACAAAAAAGTCGAGACTTTGCACAGGTGCTGACTTTCTGGGGACTTTAAGAAATGGATAAAATAAGAAATTAGTAAAATAATAAGAAAATGAGGGAAAATTGAGCAGTTAACTTGAAGTAATCATTTTAAAGTGACAAGAAAACAATCCCCAAATAGCTCATCAACCCTACTAAATTGTGACTTTACTTGTTTGTAACTTCCGTGCAAAAACCACTTGGAAACCGATAGATTAACATGTATCTTACTTGTCAAGAAAATCACCTTCAAATTTGAGGGCAAAATTAGAGGGTTAGAAGCACAGAGCTATTTGTTAACAACATGTGAACATGCCATAGTACAAAATTAACATATATTGCTAAGTTTGTGATAAGATCCAGGCTTGTGCCTTAAATTACAGACCAGCAGTCATGAAATATACACAAGAAAAGCAATTGTTTCCTTCCTGATAACAAAAGGCAAAATTGTCCCTCATGATGTGACTGAAAACACATTGGCACAAAATGCACAAAGAAAACATCAGCATACAAAAAGAAAACATTTACATTCAGAGCAAACTGTTTTGCAAGTAAAGATTAATTGCAATAATCTGGCTATCATCCCATTTGTTTTTTTTCTCTATGTTAGACAATATTTTAACAAACAAAGGTGTGATGAACAAATATTGAGAAATATTAAGACTTATAGATTAAGTTTTGTTCTTTGTTTGTCTGAAAATTGAAACTGTACAAACTTGGACTTAAAATTTTAGGGTGTTGTCTCCTTTCCTGTGATGTTTTTTTTTGTTATAAGAAAACAGGCAAATTTGATAAAATATTGCCCCATATCACACATAGGCAGCTTTTAAATACATGGAGACTCGTTGTGGTTGACAATTTGAAACTGGGCTGCTGATTGCTATCTCAAAGTTAAATAGTGGTGAAGCAAGATCAAACTAAGTACAACATATTTTGGCAGGGTGCATTAGGACACAAATGTTCCCAAGGATTTTTGATAGTAAAAGATATAAGACATCAAATAAATGTGAGAAAATGCTGACTTGTATGGAGGCACACAATTTTGGTCGTATGAAGCACTACACTGGCTAGACGTAAAGTGGAAAAAGTTGCCCAAGTGAATAGAAATTTATCTTCAGTTATCAATTTTGTGCTGATAATTAAATGTGATAAATATGTGGCAAGCTGATGGCACTATTGGTGCAAAATAGTATCAAGCATTCATTGGTTGATTTTCAATTTAATATGAATGGTAAATGTTTAATTAGGGAGAGCCCTATCACATTTCAATTGCTTTGACTGATTGACAAAGGATGCAATATCGTGTTAGCAATGGCCCAACTGGCACACCATACATGTTTAGACTCATTATGTCAGTCCCTAAGTCATTATAAAGCATGATAGTTCACCACAAGCTTTTTACCTGTCTAACAACTATTGAAACACAGCATAATAGGTGTCGAGATTATGACGTGGCCTCGTTTGGAAGATACCCTCAAAGCCTCATTGCTGTCTTTGTTAGTATTGTATCCCCTGTCTCCTTTATTTCTGTGGTATCTGTGAAACATGACAAATCTAGTTTGCTAACTATGTCAGATATGAAAGTATTGACCCCAAAGGGCCTCCAGGGCAAACCCTTAGGGTTTTTATCATCCTTTTATGTTCAATTATTTTCGATCAAAAAGTCAGGAAATGAAAAGTGTTTGTGATTGACAGATGGGATTCTTACTGGTAAAAAGTTCATCATCTGGTTATTGAACATCTGTTTTAATTACCTCTTAAAAGTGATGTGCCCAAAAAAGGTGATGGGAAGTCAGAGGAATGTGCCAGAAGTTCTTTTAATAAAAAGCAAAAACATCAAATTCATTTGACTTTTTTCCTGTCCCAGGATGTAAGATAAAAATATAGAATCACAGTTTATTTCTCAAAACTTCTGAAATCTTAATTATGGATTGAATGCACACTCACCAATAAAGTGTTGAATAGCATGGGGAGAATTATGAATAACAACATGTCCCCATCTGCTTAAACTAGGCAGTTCTCTGGAATTAGGAAAATTTTGAATGTGAATAATTCGAATGTGTAAGCTTAGATAAGTTTAAATATTGCAGATTTTTTTCTAGGATTTTTGAATTGTGAAAATTTGCAATTAGGTAACCAGAAATGTTAAGTTCTTTCTTACTTTATTGACAACACTTGTAATGTAATTACAATCAGAGAATACATTAAGACAACTAGCAAAAGCAGATGTAAGATGCACCAATCTAATTTAGTAACCTTCATGAATTTCATTTAGTCTTCACACCCTCCCTCTTTTGATAATTAGACCATTTAGCTTCCTGATGAGCAACACTCTTAAAATAATGAAAACTGGAGGTGATATTTATCCTACAAAGTGTCTGTGATTATAGAATGTTAGTAATGAAGAGAGTCAAGTCAAATCAAGTGATAAATGTCTAATTATTAGTAAATCATTGAGATCAAAGAGACTTGCACGCTTCTGCAGTAATACTAAACCACTAATCTCCTCAGAAATCCTAGAAATCTTACAAACCAGATTGCTGCAGGAAGACGCAGAGGACAGGGAATACTGTGTAGATTCATGCAGTGGTTCTGCATCGTAGCCTGCAATGAATTTCATTTAAATGAGAGTTTGGTAGTGATTTCTTTGAAGTTATCATAATTAACGTATCTCCGATATGTGACCCTGTGGTGTTTTGTTTTTGCAATTTTTGCACTTCGTCGAAGCAGCACTTTTGTTTCCTTATTGGATGAAATTGGTAAAATTCGCTCCTAAATTTGGAATAAATTTGGAAACGTAGAACAAAAAACAGAACAAAAGAATTTCACGCGGTGCTTTTGTTCCAAAACTGATAAAAATTTCAGGAGCTGAGGTTTTCGAAGAAAAGTATGCAAATCTATAAAAATCCAACTGGCTTGGGAACTGCTTACAAAGCTGAATACAAGATATATTCCCCACCCCATCCGACACCTCATCATATCAATTCCGCGAAGTTCCTCGAAATAACAGTTGTGGTCATGAGTCGGACATTGCTAGTAATTATTTGGTCAATTAGATGCGTCATTATTCATTAAGCGAGGCCCTTTAGGTTTGTGTAATACCACAACACCTTCTGTCCGCTTCAATCCACAAGCAACAGATGCTGGATGCAGGGAGGCTTTGTAGGGTGGATGGTAGATATGGGAGGGGGTGGATCACAAACTTGCATAGATGTTTCAGATGCGTATGATTTGGTAAAGAAAATCAAAATCACCTTGCATCTTGAAAAATCAAGTAGTTTAATAAAGTTAATAAAGTTTACGTCCTTGCATGCTTCATGTTGTAAGATTAATTCTTCTAACTGATTCAATTCATTCAAGGACATTTACGTTAGTGGATCCGTTCCATAGTGAATTCAGTTTATTATTTTACCACGTCATAGGAAATTAGCATAGACTGCCATTTTTGTAAAAAAAAAAAAAGAAAGAAAAAAAAAAGAGGAAGAGCAGATCATGAAATTACTGTTAAAAGTTTAGCGTCCAACAACAATTTAGCACAGCATGAAACTCAATTGTTACGGGGTGCTAAACTTTTAATAGTTATTTCAAGATCTGTTACTGGGAAAACTTTATCCAAACTCCGATACGCCCTGGAGCTGACTTGACAAATAACAGTGCACTCACCCTATGTTGTAAACTATTAGTGGGAATTTCGATTGATGTAATATTATTTAACAATAAAGTTCAGTACACGGATTTCGTATCAGAACTTTAACACGGTATTGGAGCTCACTTATTTACCCTTATGTAGACAATTGATGCAATTTCCGCGTAATGCACTGTTTAAAATAACATTAAACAAGAGGCAAACAATTTCACTGCTTAAATATTTAATGACAGGTTCGTATTCGCTATATGTCAACCTAGTTCAAACAGACATATCCCATTAAAGATATAGATTAGTAATAAAGAAGATAAAGATATTATAGTTAGATCAGCCTGAGGTACACGCTATTTATAAATGATTCCTTTTGTTCGGATAAAAAAGCGTATCACAGCTCTTATCACAGTAATCTAGTTCAGTTCAAACACCGAGAACTCTATAGGTGGTCAACTTGTCAAATATGATGGATGTGCAGATATTTAAAATTCTAATTCGTAAACCACAATAATAACAAGGCTCGTGCTTAGTTAGCGAGTAATCGGTTTTGTGGTAAAGAATGTGGAATTTGCTGGAAGCTTTGATAGCCAGTATGTTTGTGGAAGAAAGAAAGAATTGAATGGGGACAGCCTTATGGCCGACCATAAGCCATCACTTCTTCCCAACTTTATTAAAAGGTCAGAATATTTATTTCCATTTGAAAAAAATGAACAAATGTGGTTTCACTCTGTGTTCTGTGGAGGCCACAATCACCGTATGCAATTCTATTGTTTTGATGTGCCACTGATTTACTAAGAATGCCCTCAACCCTACACTTACTACCAACCCCTAACCCTGCTACTCCATCCCTTCTTTTCGGCCAAACTAATGACGATACCTAAAGTTAAAGAATTGACTTCAAATCGAATAAATACTACGTATACATCTCTGAACTTTACGTATAGAATTGATTGACAGATTCAATAGTGATTTTGGGTCATGCAATATCGTCATCATTTACAGTGTATGTACATTAGCTCATGAATATTTAAGATTTTGGCGACGAAAAACCGCAGCGTTAATGTGATAATTAGTGTGAAGCGTCTGAGTATAACAGAGATGTTAGATACGACTACATGTGGAAAATGACATTTATGGCGTCGTTGCGTTTCTTTTTGTCGTGTTATTTTCCTTTATTTATTCATGTTTTTATTTGGTAGTATGTTTGAAGTTGATAAAATTGATTTGGCAAAAAGATAGCAATGGTAATGGCTCTGGAAATGGGTTTGAAATTGAGTTTGTTGGGTGGGATGAGTAGAAGATATCGGGCGAATAGAGGTGGTCGTGGTTAGTGGTGGGAAGGGGCGTTTGTCTCTCAGTCAGAAAATTGTGAGTTTGAGCCCCATTGCAACCTGCTTGTGGAGAGATAGGTACTCAGTCATAGCCGCTGCCTGATGTTCATCCAAGTGGTCTGAATTTGGGTACCAACTATGTCGGGGGTAATAGGACTGTATAAAATGATATGGCCATCAGAATATCAACAATGCAGTAGAATCTGCCGTCTTCCTGCATGTTTTTGAGTCGTATAAAATATAGAGTTCACTGTAGAATTATACTAAACATAATCAAACAAAGAATATTCCCAGCCATTAATTTTGGTCTTCATTATTGCTCATTTTGTTCGAAATTGAACGGGAAATAAGTGTTTGAATTCTACTGGTCTACTGAACAGAAGATATTACACTGCAGTATCTCCGAAACTTACTCTGGCTACAGTCATACGATTTATACCATAACAAACGAAATACCTTTAACTTTTTTCCGTTTCTTGCATCTTGCATTTTTGTAAGTTAGGTCGGAAGCCCCGTAGGCTACCTTAAATCCTTCCCCTACGTTGAGTTCATTTTCTAAGTATTTGAGAAATGATTTCGGAATCATTTTCGGAATGAGTTTGCTTAAAATATTTGAATAATCATGTTTACAACTTTTATATTTTAGGTCCCCGGTCTCGGAAGGTCAAGAAACGTAAGGGGAGTGAGGGGCTGAGTTCCCCCGAGAATCTGCCACCTGCAGCCGCAGGACGGACGGGCCAGGAGGCGGAGGACAAGAGACCCCGGACCGCCTTCAGTGCCGAACAACTAGCCAAACTAAAGGTAATGTCTATATCTGAACCCAAAACAACGCCAATTCCATTTCCTGCTCCTTTTTATCGGCAAAAATATTTGTATCATTAATCTCCAAACGCTTTTGCAACGGTTCCAACCTACACACTGGCAAAGTCACAAGAATATGGCAGATTTTCTGAAATATTTTGGAACGGATTTTAAATTTCACTGTTGATTTATTAATTTCTTTTGAGAGCATTTAATATGTCACACCCGTGTCATTTCCTAAAATTTTGAATAATCAAATGTAAACTCATCTATTCTTTTCATTCTTAAAAATAACTGAAATTAAAAAAGAAATCCCGCCTACATTATTCTTTCTCTCGCAAGTCAGTGTTCCAAAAGTTAACAAACTTGTAGTTAAAATCCCCCGCGCAAATTAATTCACAATTCAATTAAGCAGATTACTCAGTAAGAAATTCTTAGTAAGAATCTTTTGGTGTAGTAAACTGCTAACTTGTCTAATTAGATACCAATTTTACTAATGGTATTTTAAATTAATTACCAATATTAAACATTTAAATGCACTCGCAACTGTTATTATCATACAGACTGTTATTGGTAGTTTACTGTAACAGTTCCTGAAATTCCTGTTATTTTGAAAACGTGCAGTGCAAAAGAGAGAACAAAATAATTTCATACTGTGTTTTTAAATTTCTATTGTTCCCAAACCAGCAGGAATAGCATCCTCTGATGTCATTAGTAACTTCAATTAAGAACAATTAAGAAAAACATCATTTCCTCAAAGTTTAACAGATCCTGAAATCCCCATCAATTTGGAAACGTACAGAACAAAGGAGATAACAAAAGAATACCGTGCTGTGCTTTTGTTCCAAAACTGATAGAAATGTCATCCTTTGACGCTTTCAAGTAACCAGTACACGGAATTCGTATCAGAAGTTTAACGCTAGCGCATCTCTTCGTTTCAAAAATGATACGATTTGTGTGAACTGAACACAATCAACAGCAATAATGACATGTCTTGTCATTTCGTTTTTAGAAAGAATTTGATGAGAACCGCTACTTAACGGAACAGCGGCGACAACAACTTGCGAGGGACCTCGGCCTCAACGAGTCGCAGATCAAGATCTGGTTCCAGAACAAACGAGCCAAAGTCAAGAAGGCTTCGGGACAGAAGAACCGCCTGGCTATGGAACTCATGGCACAGGGACTGTACAACCATGCCACCATGCCAGTAAATGAGGACGAAAAATAGACGCTGTCAATTGGTTCCCGAACAACTGCTGAAATTCCTATCCATTTGGGAACGTTTATAAGAACAAAAAAATTCCGTGGTGTGGTACTGATGGGTATTAAAGCACAGCGTGACATTCTATTGTTGGACAACTGATAGGATTCAGTTTCTGTATTGACTACATTGTAAATATGACATGCAATATCTGGACTTTGAATTCGACGGCGGAGCACAACTTTTGTCTCACAGATCTGAGGATAAAATGTCCGTTTATTGCTCTTCATTTTGGACAATAGAAAATCACACAACATGAACGTCTGTTATACTACAGTATTTAGCAAATTATCTTATCTCTGTACCCCAATGCATTTACTTCTGAATAGATTTTAAAATGTGAAATATAATTATTATTTGCACAACATGTATGTGTTTTAAGTGAAGAATATTATTTATTATTTCTATGATATAGATAAATTATATTATTCTATAACTTGTATGAAGTACATTATGTTACAAATAAATTTTAGTTTGCATACTACGCCATGTTTTCCTTGATATTTTAAAATTTAACCACATTCTAGATCATGATCACAGTTAAAGTCTCCTATGCAAATTAGTACACCAGTCTATATAATTTAATTTAATAGTTCAACCCCAAACACCACATTTAATGCAAGTAAAGTGATTTTAAGGGATAATTTTCTACAGCAGGGAAAATAATGATATCAACGGTGTAACACATGATGATAACCTTCACAATTTTACTCTAAACTTGTACATTTCTCATAAGGGTTCCTATTATACTGCAGCATGCAGGACTTTTTATTCACAGATGCTTCTAAATTATTGGGTACAGACCCAAGGTATGTACAACTATACCCTATCAATACCCATAGGTGTACCCTACAGTGTCATTATACCAATACAAGGGTTTCAGCTTCTCAATGAAACATCTATGTTAATGATACAGTGGACTATAATCTAAATGCTATTGGAAAGGAAATCAAATGGTTAGCTGTGCTGGCATTCACCTCAGAGAGGTGGTGCCTACTAATTTGGTGAAAATTGAGACTGCTATTAGTGAAAATGAAATCATCAAATTAAGGTGAAAGGTCTGGTGTGCACTTTTATTTTTAAATTTTCGGCCAAAATGCTTATATACCTTGATTCTTCAATTTGAAGTAATCTTCAATTCTTGGGAGTATTTTTGTGCCGCCCCAAGAACTTGAAAGAAAAGACAGATGAATAAATTTTACACAGGTGATTATTTAAAGCAACACCATGACAACTTTATTGGTAATTCACCATTAGGTATATGATTTTTTGCATTAATGCAGAGAAGTACCTTCATTTTTCAGATTCAGGAATTCGCTTTTTCTGCCATTATCAGGCATAATTTTGAATAATGTGAATTAGTTAAGGGAATTTTAATTTGGAAAAAAAACTTCATAGGGAGCACATACGGATACTAATGCAGCCTGAAATTCTATTGTTTCAAGATTAATATATTTTCTTTGTTGTGTGCTATGATTGTGGTCAGAATTGCATTTTTCAAACAAACTTTTATACAGAAAGATTCACCACAAACACACAAACGCACAAACACGAGGGGTATAATTTTATAATGATACCCGCATGCTGTGAGGGTGAATAAATTTCTACCTATACCAGCGGTTAGATGCCTCATCCTCCCCTCCCGTTCTTATCTCTACTGACTTCTTACTTTATTAAATGAGATGTAAATGTCGAGTTTTAAGGCGCAAGCATGGCCCTTTAATTAGTAATAAGGCTTTTGGTGGAACTGTGAACATACACATTAAATGCTCAAGCGGCGTGCTAAATTATGGGTTAGGTTTGAGTCTGTACACAATCTTACTTAAATCAATTAATAGTGGGGAAAATATACCATGGACACCTTATATGTAGACAGACCGACAGACACAGGTGCACAGCATCATTTCACTTCACATTTAATGTTGGGATTTGAAAATATTTTACTTAATTTTTTTGGCCCCTGCGTAGCTAGGGGCCTACTTGGTCAATCCATTTTAGATTCAAACGCTTTTTTTTTCGTTAGGGCACCCCCCCCCAGATTGGGATTTGATGTGTTGGTAAAAGTTTGGATAAAAGTTTGGATCCGGACCCCCCCTTCCCCCCATAATATTTTGTGCTATATGTGAGGGAAAGGTCCATTGTCCTTTCCCTAGTTTGATTTCAAGGA
>JBCAUI010041782.1:0-20943 GCA_038406195.1 Haplosyllis anthogorgicola | reverse complement strand
CCAAAATTCATTTGGTAGAAGTTCCAAAATAATCCATATTTTGCAAAATAAATGTCGTAACATGTACTGTCTTACCCCTCAATACTATGGCTGAAGCTGGTACATGAGGGAACGCTATGTGTATGTAGGCCAGCCATCTCCCTTTCTACTCGTACAGCTGTTATCAATCAATCTAAATCTGTGACCGCTGTACATACATATTTCCGAATCGCTGTAATAACGTGTCACGCATGCAAACGTTTATTTACCAAAGAATGTGGAGGGAAATCTCTCATGTGATTTTAGCACGACACCGCGTCACTAACTTGATTATTTTGGAGGTCAAACTAATCTAAGATGTGAGAAAGTGATTTAAAAACGAAATAAAATGTGTGTGTTAACCTTCTTTCAAGTAGAACCTACTTCCTGATATTTGTGGCATTGTAGTTTTCCGCCGAGGGGCTGAGATCATTGGTACCTGAGATACAGCTAAGCTAATATAACCTCCGTTGGAGTGGTTGGAACCTATAACGTTTACAAAAAATAAAGATTGTCTTTAATGGTTCAATCGGTGTAAGTGGTAGACAAATAAAAATCGCAACTTAAGCTTTTCGCACTTGATGCACCTGATCCGAAAACAATGAAGAAACATGAGATATGTCTTGGAGGGTAATCGACTAAAGTTGAAAAGACAATAGTACTGCAATTTATAGAAGCAGTTTCCTGAATGCAGGATTCCCACTTTCTGGCATTGACAAAATTCCAGGGTTTTTCCAGGATTTTAAAGTGAAATTCCAGGCTAAGTTTTAATATTTATGTTTTTCCTGAAAAAAAAAGAGGGAATTTTCTTGAAAAAATAGGAACACTTGACAGTCTGATTGAACTGATGGTGCATTGTAAGCAGAGAGGCCTGCCCTTGACACAGAGATTACTTACATTTTACCCAGGAAAACCCTAAAAACTAGTAAAATTGAAAATGTATATAACTGTCCATGGTACTGTCATTTTTCCAGGATACCTATGATTTTTCCAGGATTTTTAATAAAATTGTCAAATTCCAGTACTTTTCCAGGACTGGAAAACCTAGTGTCATTTTCCCAGGTTTTCCAGGAGTGGTGGGAACCCTGTGAATGGTATTTTAAAGAGAGTGAATTCAGTACTTACCTATGGACCCGTTTAGTGTTCCTTGAGATCCTGGACGGCTATAAGACGTAGCGCGTGTAAGGTTTGACCCTGCGCTGGATATGTTAGGTATACTTGGAGGCTGCCAGTTCGTTCCCATCGCCATCAGTGATTCATCTTGTTCTCGACTGGAAGCTACAATCAAATAACAATCAAGTCTTAACATAGGCTAACTTTAAAAGCCATTGGATCAGCAACCACATGCAATGCTCTGGGGAAATCTAACCTCTTCAAAGTCCTCTTATAGCCATACCTCTCTGTCTGTTTCCAGAGAAAAATTGATTTTCAATGCAAACGAAACGACCGTGAATCCAAGATCAATAGTAATTATTATAATACACCCGATCAAGTCAAACTAAATTATCTGAACATGAACAGAAAGACAACAGGCTAAATGCCAAATCACAAATAGGTCTGTTGGACCTGAGATCATTGACATCATAAAGCATTGCAACCAAAGACCCACCGTTACTGAACAGCTTTAAATTTAATTTGACCACTTGACCTAAATTTTGCCCGAATCTCTTTAGGGGTAATGAAAGGCAACATTTGCAAAAACTGACTTTTTAACAAGTTTATTCGTACGACATTAAAAATTTAATCCCTGCCCTTTATCCTCTGACGCAAAGAAAAAAATAACATTTCTAGGTCCTTAGGACATAACTAAAATATTCGTGTATGAGAACGGTAAATCTTCTACTTGGCACAATGGGCTGGTGAATATTTTATAATGGCATTATTACAGTGTGGTAACCAGTTTGTAGGTCACGATGACATAACATCGGCGTTACTTCCAAAGAAGAATAGAAATACTTTGTTTGATCTGAATAACGTTTGTGTCTGGAAACATAAAAGACGACAATTGTTGTTCGTCAGCCGTATTTTCCCGTGGAATAAGTATTCCACATGTTATATCTTCACTGATACTGAAGACACCATGATTAATCCTTTAACAAATAATTAACAATAAAAAAACGTAACCCAATTGCAAAAATAACCGTGATATGATATGTCACTTAATTAGTATGTAGGATCCAGTATGGGATGGGCACTTATACCAGCGCTTCGCAACGTTCGAAGGACTAAGCCACCATGCGGGGTGTTTGTCTACAGAAATGGAATTTAAGAACTCGTTAACTGTACTTATATGAGTAGATTACCCTAATTTCTTTACCTTAGAGTTGACTGATTAAAAGGCAAGACGGAGAGAAAACTTCTTTTAGGTATTACACAAGAAGCCGTGCTCTGTGGCCATAAGTCATAACATTTGTTGAAGTGAGCAATTCAAATGTTTCACGTAATTTGCAGTATTGGAGGAAAGGTAACCTTTGGCCATGTAATTCCAAACAGTCTGAATTTATATGGATACATTAATCACGTAGATGCATGGAATCAACTTTGTTTAGAAATGGCTCCAAGAACCACTTTTCATGTTCAGTCTAAATGCTAATCAAAAATATCGTTCGTGCTTTCGTGCACATAGCAACCATAACGTTTAATTAAAATATGATTTATTAAAAGCACAACTTTACCTGAGGCATGAGACTGTTGCCCTTTGAAGGAAAATAAGCAGGAAATACTTTTGTGAAATGCTTTTAGTATCCCATTTGAAAATACAGGGGAAACATGAATGCATAAACAGAACATTTATCACTGTTGCGTCTGCAGCGATGTCAAATTCTGAATATTTTAACGCAGCAAGATTTCAGTGTTTAGCCTGTGTAAGAATGTGTGTGAATGTGATATCAGCAAGCGAGCTATTTCATTCATGTAACTACATTATTTGTCAAGCTAGATGTTCAAATTTGAAGAATGAACATTTCAAGACAGCTTAAATTATGACATAATTAACTACTGTATTTTGTCCTGAATATAAACAATGTTAAATATGTAAAAGGAGATGACTGTAGTACTTGGCGAGGACTTTAAATGTCGTTGCGATCATATAATCAGAATAAATTTTTTAAAAACTATTACAATTTAATCATACTGATTATTTTGAACGATTTACAAACTTTTTTACCCCATGATAAACATTCTCATTTGGCACAAACATAGTCGTTTCAATCCATCATAACCACTACAGTAACCAATAAGTAGACTAATCGTGATAAACATAGTTTGAATGTATCAATAATTCATGAAAAATTCAGTTGTGTCGATTGATCTCCAATCATTTACCACAACATTCCTTGCTTTTAATTGTCGTCAATACAACTGGTATAGCAACAACGAAGGAGATATTTTAGCCCGAGTGTACACTACTTAATTGGTATTTTTGCTGTCCGCAGATTCTTACGCACAGTTCAACTGATCCCAATGTAAATCATATTTATTAAATCTATATCCTAACGCTTGGCTATTGAGTGGCGAAAGTGACAGTCAAATTAACCACGAGAGCAAAACTAATGAGAACTTCCTCGCACAAGCGAGTACAGCCATCCAATAAATTACTTACTTGGCGTGGGAACTTGCTGGCGTTGACTAGGATTTATTTGTTGTGTACCCAAGAAGTTGTAATGCCTTGTTCCCGTGGGTTTAAAGTAATTATTCCTGTGTGGTGACGGTAAATTGTCATCTTTATGTCGGTCTCGGTTGTCCCTTTCGTGTTCTGGTACTCCTGACAAAAAGACGTGAAACGTATAAAATCTTGTCAGCTTCATGATATTTCCGCGTTATTATTTAATAAAGAAATTAGAATGAAGTTGTATCGTAAGTAGCATCGTCCCAGAAGCTATGCCGTCAAAGGACTGCGGTGATATCTTTTAACTTTGCAGCATTTATTCATATGGTAAATTTTAAAATCTTCAATATTATACATCAATAGAGCTTAAGTAAATAAGTCATAATCCTAAATGTCGCGAAGTATAACGACTGATTCATTTACATGCATTTACATACCGCGAAACCACATAGAATATTCTAAATCTCCTCGGCGGGAAGGTGATGAACTACGGCAATTACTGTAAGTCGTCGATCGCACTATTATTTACGCCACAGGAACTATAAATGTCTTCGTAACAGGCACAAATATAGCAAATAATCGGCTTCACCTCAAGTTTTATAAAACTAATGTTTGCTCTGCAAATATTACTGTTCACAATACAGCGAGATTAGCAGTTCAACACATACATTTCACAGGTCTGGACTTGAACCGTATTCGTGGTCACAATCTTTGGATCTTAACTGTTACAATAACTGTTAAGGATTTGACACTTGTGGGACTTTGTTTAACATCCAAGAGTCTCTGTGATATGATCTACTATCAGTTGAACATTAGGCCGGTACATAGAGGCTTTTTTATTTAATTGTTTCGATTTCATTTCCCTTCGCACTTTGAAATCAGGAATTAAAAATGATTTAGACAGTTGATAAAACAAACTGGGCACTGCAATTTTTTGCTGCAAACGTTGCTCCATCGAAAGTAGTGCAGTAAAAATTCTGAATTTTATCGATGTTATAAACAGCTTTGCTATTTAGACCCCAAATCTTTTTATTTCAAATGCCACACTTTGAAAATCCTACAAGTGTAATGTAATCCACATGACTAAAAAAGGGTCATACGTGAAATGTCGATTAAGGGCAGTGACCACAAAGAAAGTGACCGAGAAACATCAAGCCTTTTCCGCGTGGCCTTCTGACAGCTACTAATATTGAGTAGTTGTACCTTTCTCCCGAGAACTGATGAGTTGGTTCTTTCTGTCCTTGCGTCCTGAACCTGAACTTGGATGTGTTATACCATTGGCACTTTGCGGGTCGACTCCCGTATCTTTGTAAAATTTGTGTTTGTTGTTGCGTTGTTCTGTGTCGGGTAATAACGTTCCGTTGCTCAGCCGCGCGTCGTCCGAGGCGGAGAGTCGCGCTGATTGCGGTTCATTGTAAGATCCTATCAGATCGGCAGAAGAGTACGGGTGCGTAGGTGTGGTTGTGGCACTGAAAAGTACAAAGAATACAAATTCAGAATTAAACGCCAGTTTAGGTTTGAACTTGAGATGATGGGTTAACTCAGCACCAACATGCAAAGACCAAATTATGTGGAATCAATACCACCGAAAGACATTTCCATCAGTACCTTGATGATACATCTCCAGGTTTGCCCAAGTGATATTAACGCATTCATTCCACCACTCATGTCACTAAAACCAAAGGGTTTTCGGACGATAGTTCAACAACACCCAGTTCTATACATCGATTTGTTTCTTCAAAAATTGATTTGTATAGCCATGAGTTTTGAAGTATTGAAATTTCAGACATACTGACAATCCAGATGTCAGATAGAGTGAATTGTCGATTAGAATGAGTGCAATTAAGAGTTGAATTTTTGACAAATTAATTTATTTTGAAGAAAGCTGAAACAATGAATGTCACATTTTCATTCTGGATCAGATATTTTCAGCATTAACTATTTTGTATCACAAATAACCGCTTTGGTTTATTTCCACACATGTGCGTATTGTCCAAATACAAGAATGAAGTTAAAATGTTCAAAACAATGTTGTTATTCTCAGCGGTAAAAAGTTCTTCTGAACTTCCGACTGAATTAATGTTCCCAAATTGAAGTCTACATCCACGATGTGACTTGTTTAGACAATGTATTTTTACTACTCAGTTGTTTTCATATTTTAAAAACTATTAACATTATGAGTTCATACCGATTATTTGAATAACATTCAAATGTTATCTACGAATCAATTCTGTTTTCTATTAGATAACTACAAAGCCTAAATTATGTTTGAGGGAACATCTCTTAATTTGGACAAATTCCAATTTATTACTGGCCTGTAAGTGAATTCCAAGTGGTTCACAGAACCTCGTAATTCTTCCTGACCAGACCATCAGCTTGTACGGCTTGATTATCTCCCTACTTTATGCAAAAGTCACAGGTCACACGGCCCATATAAAAAGTACAACAAAAATAAAACAAATCAGAACATTTCCTGTTTGTTGCAAGCATAAAACGTCTTAACATGCAACCTACCTTCCTGCTAACATCAAAAACATGGCTGTTAACCAGTATAAATTACTTGAAAGTCGAACAAAAATAGCCTAGGCAAACACTAAAGGTATTGATCATCACTCAAATTGCCATAAAACGCTTCTAATGGGTTCAGGACATTCCATTAAAAATTCAAGAGTTAACCTTACGATAACCCCGCCCAGGGATTATCAGCCTCTCAGGTAACACTGTAATGACGGATTCACCCTGTTTTCGTGTTCCAGTATACATTTAAACATTTACACCGATCCAATAAATATATGTGCCAGTTCTTTGGGGTTTTGAAATAAGAATCATAAGGTTCTACATGTGTACTTAAACAATTTAAACATGAACAATTTAGAATCTGTTTGCTTTATTGCACAAATTTCGTAGGGTACTCCATATATCACTTTATTATTTTTCATACCACTTAAATTTTACATTTATCACCCATTGTATAGACCTAAAATCATTAAGTTTCACGTCTAATAAAACATGTCTATAAATAATAAAAAGAATATATACACCTGGAATAAAAGTGCTTTGTGGCTAAATTTACCAAGGAAATATAATACGGCACCTGGACAAAGTCCACACCTGACAGGACATACTGTCGCTGGCTGTGTGAATCTGATCTCTAGATAATGCGGTTATTGTCGCTGCAGTCATCATCTCCTCACACTTTCCGCCGTATTAGCCTTCTCGATACGAAGCTATATCTTCCACAGGCTTTCCTTCTAGCCTAATGCCATTATTTATACTGCTAATCTTCTTGATGTACTTTCCATGTATACATATTATTAGCGATTCGCCGCAGGTCACAAAAGGCAATTAACGCCATATTTAGAAATACACCTTAATAAAAGTGCAAAGTGTCACACATTTACAGGAAGACTTAAGATATGTAAACTGCAAAGCTCACCAGCGCAGCAGAAAGTAATTCCCGTGTAACAACATATTCTACTTCCAGCACTTATCCTAAACTGCTCAAACTTTTAGAGATTATTTCCTCCAACTCCTTAGCCTTAAAATGCCTTTAGAGGCCCAAGAACACTTATAATCCGAATTTGTTGTGCCTCCGTACAAATCGAAGAAAACTCTATCCAGTTTTTCTGCGGCATTAAAAGAGGTGTTTGGATTTGTCGCATCAACTGCGACCCGGGAGGTGGTTGCCCCGATGTTATATGGAGAATCTCAAGTGTGGTGGAATGTAAAATCAATAGATGCAGTGCACCAACCATTGAGTGACCAGGTTGCATCGGACCTCCCCTTCTTCCCAGTGTACTGATGTAAAACTTCCATAAATGTTTAATGGCTCCTTCCTAGAAGTCTCCATTAAAGGGCCATTATGCAGCTAATAAGGTAATATTAGCCCTCTGTAAGTACAAAACATAAATCACCTAATTTAGTCGAGACTTATTAGATTACCGCTCGCAGAAAGTGGGCAAGCAATAAGAGGGAATACAAGTGGGATGCAGATGTATTTTGTATTTACAGTGAACGGGTGGCTTCTCTCAGGTGAGAGTTACTATTGATTTCTTCATTGGTAAGTCTGAGATGTGAAATCGATCACCAGCACCGCTTCATTAATTAAACGTATCATAATGTCTACGCTACACAGGTTTTCACAAAAAGCTTACATCAATAGACTTCGGGTGTTCGGGCTGTCGCTCAGGGAAATTTGCATCAATAATAATCATTCATTTTGTTCGAAATTCGTGCAACACAAGGCAAGCTTATTTGCACTATGCGTGATGAAATTTAACGGGAAACGTTGAAAGGCTACACATTGGAACTACTCTCATTATTTTTAATTCCATTTTGGTTTCGTTTTCCACATTTTGCTCAGATGCTCAAGTCGCACGGCAGATTTTCCTTCTGCGTATTTGCTGTTGATAAAAAGGCCTTTGCCGAATCATGACGATGTCACATTTCCAAAGCGGTTATCAGTTTACGACGAAACACGCAAAATCCCTGATGTTTCTTGTCCATTGGAACTTCCCATCCAGTTACAAAAGCTGAAGCGGATAAAATGTGACCAACCTCCGCCCCATTATTTATTCATGATGTCCTGTAGGAACCTTTTATAATAAACGAGTAAGAAACATAAAAGTGGACCTGGCAAGTCAATTAGTTAAAACAATCAAGCTCTTTTCTCCCTTCAAACAATCAGTAAACTCTATGTCCCAGTCACGTAAAGTCTTGGGAGACTGAGGACAGAGTGTAGGATTTATCTTGTCATAAAAACGTACTAAATTGCATTAGTTTGCCTTTAGTTTCTTCCCAGTCACAAATCTCACTGCAGCGTCTCCAATTATGGCGGATAATTTTCCCTCCACAAGGCTGTCTTACAAACGAAAAAAGTAATGTCACAGAGCTACATGGTACGCTAAACCTTTGAGCATGTTAAGATAATTAAATGAAATCGGGAAGTAGTTAATGTTATTATCTATAATGAGGTTCGCAAAATTGTTTTCCTCAAGGCGACATAAACATCAATGGCAGAAATCTGTGTATGGTTGTGTTTCATTTAAAGTGGGCCTTTGTACTTTACTCTACAACGTGCATTATTAATGGATCTACCGTTCTACCTGTATTGTCTTTTATCTAAAGTGACAATTTCAATGAAGCACCATGGATTCAATTCAGCGCATTCAATTTACGCTTGACAATTTGCAGCATCATCAACTTCAGCAAATAGTGTCATTGGATGAGTCTTCATTGAAATTTCATTTCTCGGATCTAATTTTGGTAGGGTAAATAGGGGATGTCTTGCATAAGAATTACCACATGCAGGCCGTATTTGGTTTTCATGTCCATACACTGTGTACGTCGATGCCCCGCCTGCCAGAAAATAAATTGCATTTGTGATGTCGAGATTAGACTCAAGACAGATCAGATTCACCACCAGAGTAAAATATTCATTTATTTCTGCTTTAATTCGAAGGATCCACACTTGTTTCTTTCTGCAGAAAGTTTTATCGAGAACATGATGTCGACATAAGTATACTGAAGGTCTCCTTCAGTCTCACCAACCTTTCAAATGTAAGCCCGGGGGCAGACAGTCCCAAATTGGATTGTCAAGCAAACAGATTTACTCTTTCGAAATTACATTTTTTACCATCATCGTCACAACGAACCAGGTTTAGTCATGCATAACACAGTACATGAAAATACTGGTTGATGCAGTTCGACAACAAAGAACGTTATGATGAATGTTACACAAGTTGAGCTGTTTATAAATATTATATGCGACTTATTTCGCACACAACTAACTTGTTATGTGGAAATGTAGGGAGCTGCTCCAGCAAATAAAATGTATAAAGCACATTATTGTTTTGCTCGGCAAACAAGATATTGCAATTTTACATCATACTCAGAGATAAATTGGGTTTGGTCGTCTTCCAGTGAACGGAACTCAATATCTACCCAAGGGACAATATTGGTTTCCTAATCTGAATTCTACTGTGCAAGTCGTGACAGCTTCACAGAGGTATTGTTCCCATTGAATCTAGGCGGATACCTTACCTTGCGCGGTCCTTCAGAGACATATTCAGGAATTAGTTGCCTTTTATCAGCCTCTTTAATAGATGCCGAAGAGTGGCATTGAATCAGCATTTTTCTATCATCAATATGCTACCGTTGCGATTTATGTGCCAATTTAGTGCACCATATTTTATATAGGTTCACGCAATAAGGTTTCTTCCAATCTGTTGCACCAAAGATCCTTTTGCCAAGGGATGAACTCAGTGTGAACCAAAGATACATCTATCGTTTTCTGTCTCGCTAATTATCCTAAATGCAGTACGCTAAACACTAAGCCGCCTTAGACTTTTGATTCTTTACCTATTGTTCTATCAAAACCAAATAACTGAAACATTATTTCCGTTTCTCCTCTTTAAACATTAGTTCGGTACCAACCAATCCGCCGATGATTGAGCGATACTGATTAGATTTGTTTTGTTCAATATAAGTTGCACAATTCCGAAATGTTGGGAGGATTCCCTGTTCTATGGTTTCCCGTCCCATAGGTAGCCAAACCCATCACTATCACTAGCATTTCAATCACGAACGATCCAAAACATTCATGAACTACTGGAAAGCCGTTTACTCTCACGTGTGCCCATTTGGGGTGTAGATGTAGGCAGCAGATAGCGTTAAATACATCAAGTACTTTAAGCCAACGCAATCGTAACATAAAAAAGTACCAAACTTTATATTCTTTGTAGTTTGTGTCGTGATATTTCAGTGTTGATGCTTTGACTTTGACAGTGCTTCTTATGTTTTCCATACAAAGGTACAGCGCAAAAGCACAGACACTGATCCCAGACAACATTAAAGGGGTTTAAGATACAAATAATCCCATGTCATTTGCCGTAGGTGTGTATGTTAGCCTTTCAAATTTGTAGACTAAGAGATGCGAGTTATTTCCGTCGCAGACATTTACACCGTTAAAGGAAATTTGTAATGAAGACAAATACTTACATCCAACGTAAAATATCTTTGTATGTTAATTTTAAGTAATCCATGGCTACAAATAATCTTTGTGTCCGTGTAATATTGAGAATAACGGTTATTTTTCCACCATAAAACACAACCATTGTTTGCGTTTTTGGTGCATGCTGACAGGAATGGGATCCAGTTCACAATGGGATCTCAGTAGAAGGTATCTTTTATTTTACAAACTGACAACAAACTTTTAATTCAAACTGCTATGACAGTTGTACAGAATAATATAAGGTTTCCTGCAACAAATTAAAGTACAATGAAATAATAATAATAATAATAATTTGCCATATGTAACGGCACCTGAGCAACTGCATACATAATAAATTTACAATATTAAGGAATAAATTGAATTTACATTCATATTAATACACACTTTTGAAAGAATGAAACAGGGATTCACGTTTTTCTCTGTACTAAACCACATGTTTCCATATTATGTAATATATTTATCAGATACACTATACCACCTCCTCCACACTATGCGATATTCTCTGTTTAAAGATGACAATACCTAAAGCTTTCAAAGTAAAATTCTGAACTGATACATAAGTAATATGCTGAGGTAACTCTTAAATGTATGGCGAATCGTTTTATGCATACAGTTCTTTGATCCTAGTTTTAGTCTGGTTCTTTCATAAAAACCGCGCCTATTTCCTGCGACATTGCCATGTTGTCCTGTGACGCTCAGCTTTGTTGGCAGGAATTGTTGCAAATTTTTATCAGTTATAAAAGTGCATGAACTAACCTCTTACCTATGGACTTTCCCAATGAGCAGGTAATCCAAAGGTGGACATACTCGATCCATTGTAACCTGTTAGCTAACAAAACACACCCTGTTTGTTTGTCTGCTACATGTCCATATCTATTGTTCAACGGTATTATCCGAAAGGCTTTGAAAGCTGTTATGAAGCTGTATTCTGCACCTGAGGCTCCACTCACAGTGGCAGTACAGCTGTGGATTTGCGAGTCCCATTATTCTCATTTTTCTCTGTAAACCGGAGGCAACTACTTCATCATTTCACTTTTTCCATTTATAATTAATGTCCACTTCTGCGTGAAGGGTAACTGCAAGACATTGGAGATTTACCTGGCCACAACTGTATCGTTTGTTCTTAATTGGTAATCGTACGGTTCACATCTTCCTTTCGTGTCTTTCATTGCGCTTTCTGTAAAAATCTTACTTTTAGGTATTCCATTTTTGCCTCAAGAAATTAACGATGTTGTCAACATTTGGCAGCTTGCGTGTATGGGCCAATTTAAAGAAGCAGGACCATATAACTGGCCTGGTTTCACATTATGTCACGATAGTGGTTCCATACAAGTAAAAGACTGGCTTACACTAGTCTTTTCTTGCCGAGGAAATCACTCCTAACATTCGCATATTAAAGTAAGTGACTTTTATGAAAAGCTACAAAGGGCAAATGTTAACAAAAGCAATAACATGGAATCACCATGCGTTCATTATTACTTAAAATGACAGCATGAGACATAACACAGGAGCTGAAGTATTCTTTATTACAAGAAGAGACAGGCTTATTTTTACCTCAACCACTTTACCATCATGCATCACATCAAGTTTCATCAATGTCAAATTTCATTTTACGTAACACATTAATTCCATTATCTTGAAAGTAACTTCCACCGATATTGGAAAGCTGTCATCGCTCATAGGCAGGCAAACAATAAAGAATAATGAAGTTTAAGCATTAATGATACAAATATAATGTGCTGCGGTTGCTGGATGAAAGAGCAAACATCAATTCATTTGTGCGCAAGACGTGTACTCATTTTACCCAAATAAAGCAATTAACTGTTCATACGATAAGTGCTTCTCCATTTAATCAAACCCAGTATAAATGGCTAGTCATTCAACCAAAAGGAACGGAATAAATTGTGTCAAAATTTATGAGGTTATTTTGACGTTTGGTGAACTATCCTATCCTGCAAACCCTGCAAGAGTTTTTAAATAATGCTTCTAACATCAATATAATACACAAACACAAAATGAGCCGTATCTCGATCCGAAATTGTCAATGCCCATCATGCGAGCAATCAAATGACATAAACCAGAATCGTTATAATTTACTATCTGGATTCTGGAAGAGCGGTATGTTCTCTTAAACGATGCCTTGGAAATTTGCAGAACAATTGTATGTTCAAAATCTCTTTGCACTGAGACTTATCCATATTATCAATCAATTTCGAGTATATACTCCGCAGCATTGTTATCATCTCCCAACTGGCAGTCATTCATCACGATAATATTGTAAGATAGACGCAGAATGATTATACAGTAACTAAAGCTGAAAGAAAAGAAAATTGAACGAGCCCAAATGCCAATTTCATCCCCTTGTTGCTATTGTTGTATGAAGCGTGATAACCTACCGATTTGAGAGCAGAATTTGAAGGCATTTTAGCCTCGTCTTTCTGGTAAAATTACGACTAATATTGCGTACTATGTCCTCATGTGACTCTGGACTCGAAGAACAGGAGGTGGAAAAGCTTTCCATTTTCATCCGGACTTATGATGGCGTGTTCTTTTCTAGGTTAAATAATACTTATGTCATTGTTACACAGTGCTTTTATAATCCTCACGCCAACTCAATCCCTAATCTTTATTGCCATCTTGACTTGGTGCTCAAGTCGAACTTAATTGCCTTATGTTCGTATTGTAAATCTTGCTCAAACATAATGTCAACTTCAATGTAAGTTTATATGGATTTGATTTATCACCCCCTGTGTAGTTCTTTTAGATTTGACCAAAATATTTGTTATGACAATGTTAGTTTAGTTCGACCGTATTAAATCATAAGAAATGCTCTCAGCATCAACTTACCCTTCACTAACACCCTGACAGCTCTGACCCCTTACATACAAAGGTATGAGTCTAAATCCACTGATCAATTCTGTCATCTCAGACATTTACCTGAATAGTCTCGTAATGGCATAACAGTCCTTCGTCTTCAATTTCCCTCCCATTGTAGACCACATCTCTCTGTTGGAATTCAATTATGAACGTAATCTGATCCAAAACTTTCCCATCCGAATGTATGTTTACATTGAAAGTTAGACATGAGGAAAACACACACAATCACAGTGGGATCCCTGCAGCATGCTTTTAACAGTTGATGACACTTTTGGGTTCAAGTCGCATATGGTTAACAATCATACTCATTATCCACGCGGCTGCCATGTAATTACTTCTCAATGGTGGGAACATTCACCAGGCAATTCCCATATCTGCTCTTCACGACCGATTCAACGTTCCTTATAATTCAACATTTCCTCCCTTTAATTCCCAAAACCGACGTTCTGCAATGTAGCTACAAATTCGGTAAACTTAAGATGGCAGAAGCCATTTTACTGGATTGTGTTACAAAGTCATGTTACAACAGTCCAGAAAGCTACATTATTTCCATTGAGAATCTAGCATTCGATAAACTGTGTAAAGGTTAAAATATGTCCAGATGGGCCTGAGCTCATTTGGCATTATCAAAAGACTAAGATGATTCAAGTCACAATATCTTGAATCACAATATCACATGAAATCAAAGTGTCTAAGATCAAATCTCCAGATGTGATCTGTGAATTGAAACAAATATGGCTGCCAAACTGGGAAAATATGTGGCATCAATGCAATTTTTATGGAACATGAAGAAGGTATATAAATACATAAGACTGTCAAATATGAAGCCTGTATCTTTAACTGCAAGTCCAGGAGCAAGGTTCAAAGAAAAACACAAATATGGCTGCCAATTTGAGAATAACGATCACAACAACATAATTTTTGCTAGGCTTTGAGGTGGGACATAGTTGCATATGTGTGTAAGATATGAAGTCTCTGTGATTAAAAGTGTGCTCAGGGTGACTGCACAGACGACGACGACGACGACAACGACGGATGACGGACAATTCATGATTCTGTAGGCTCTTTGGCAATTATGCCAAATTATATATAATGAGCCAAAAACAGCACAAACATGTTTCGATGACTCTAAGTATAAGCACTAATGAATTTCTCTGACATCTAAAATGATTTGGATTACACTTTGTGTCATTTTTAAAACACAACTACAGTTACGGAATGTTGTTTCTGGCAAGTTTTAGTAAATGAATTTGTGTCCAGCTGTGCCGCTTTCGATTTTGTTCGCAGTGCCTACAAGCTGCCTTTCACTTAATGGACCCAATATTTTCTAACTAGACGATCAGAGAACTTCCGGACAAACTATGCAATGTACGCGCAAAAAGAAACTAGTTAATTATTTCTAATCAAAGTTCTCTAAAGAGTGTATGCATGATATTTTTAAAGGTAACATTCTGCTGATGTTGCTGTAATGTCTGCTAAAGAATGCTTCGGCCACGTTTTTTGCTAGTTTCAAGTTCATTGCGCTCTGTGTATGTCTGCAAAAATCACAAAGAAAACCACTGCATCAAGCATAAAAACTATGCATAACTTGATATGTTCTGAAGAAAGAAGAATCCTTCTTTGTGGTGGTAATGTAAAAATAACAGGTCTTACCGAAGAGAAAGCAAAACCCGAAGGTACTTTACCCTTGATGTTCCTGGAGATTTTAGATTGCTGCCAAAGCTTCTATCAACTTCCTTGCATGTTATTACTTGGGTTGCAACGTGTGGAGGCACGCTCTTTTTAATCTAACATCTAAAAGGTAGGATCTAATCCCCTCTGATTTAATACTCTACTTTGCAATGACAACGACACTGTCACTTCGATTCCTTTATCAGCTAACATGCCAACTGATAATCTTAATGGTTATCTGACTTTGTGATCTTGGTTCAACGGCCATAATTGCCCATCTCCGTGCTACTAAATCACCTCCATTCCATTTCGTTCCTTAGTATTCAAAATCACTTTTCCCATACGTTGCATCGGCAGTTCTATTTCGAAATTTCCCTGTTCTACACTTCTAATGTAGGTTTCATACGAAGAAACGATACCATTTATGTGCTCAAGAACATTTATCATTTAAGTAATATCTCCGGATCCTTGCACAAATTGCTCAGATTAAGATCAAAAAGTTGCCTTTGGGGACACCGAAAGACGCTTACTGAATGAGAAATGAAGGTACTCACAGAGCTGTGCACAACATAAGGAATATTAAAGAATGCAGTAATCAAGAAAGCGGTTCTTTGTATTGATGCGTACGGAAGAATTATAATGCCATGGGGACCGCAATACACGATACATATTTGCGTTGTTAATCATTTATATAGTTGTGTACATGAGTATAAACTGCTGTCAGCTTGATAAAGGTTGTTGTCATCTGCTTAAAATAACAACAATGTGGGTGCATCCATAATACAACACCAAAGATTTCTTCAGAACGTTCAAGGCAAAGTCTTCTTTGTAAAGCTACACCTTTCCCTGTGTAATTACAATTAACATTTACTTCTGCCTGAAAGAAGCTTCACAAAATGCTCCCGGGATTGCCTTCTCCGGAGCATTAATTTTGTTAATTGCAAAGTCTTTTCCCATGTGTCGGTACTGTATGCAATCGCGATGAGAAGATTGGACACCCATAGGCAAATCCCGAGCAACTGCCAGATGTTTCGCAAGTCAAGGATATTGATGCGAACCGTTACATTGCTGTATTACTAACGTGGATTAGTGAACGATGAGATTGTATCATTTGAACATTACACAATAGCGACGTCCCGCATTGCCTCTATTACACCGAAATAAACACAATTTATTTATGGTCTTGCCTGTCAACTAAAGACTTGTTCATTAAAATAAAGTACTTCTTCGAAGCTAGAAAGGTTATCCTTTCTAGGCTTGTCGTATTTTGGTAATATGCAAGTATTTTTAACTGGGTGGAGCAGTTACTGTTCGAGTCTCCATGGAGAAAACTCTACCTGATGTAAAGCTGATTCAAATGTCACTTCGTAACAATGAATCATGTTCTGGTCACTGCAGTGCGATGCTGTTCTATACTGACAAGGTCAATTCCAGTCCTATCCAAAACATCGGGGAAGGACAATTCCTAGCACTTGGCAGTTTCCGAGTACAGGATACACTGAGACAGCTTCAGCCCAGGATATCACTGAGGAATAACAGCACAACAATAACATCATCTATCATCCCCACCTTCATCACTGTCAACTTCATCTCTAGACCTTTTGTGTTAAATTCGTCTTAAACTTTTGGAGTGCATATCATGTTGCTACTGTGAATTCATGAGAAAGATAAACTTAAAATATAAAATACAACTTAGTAATAAAAAGTAGTTCATGTGAAGTCATGTAATATGAAGTAATGTTTTTCTAGCTGGAATATTCTTCGGAATATTAATTTACCGCAAGTCTTCTTCAAATAGGTCTCACAGCGGCATTACTCTATGCCATCTCATTATCTAAGAGCCTTCCATAAAATGGAATTCCTTACTTTCATCTCAAGAAGACGACAGATCTGTACGTGAAATCTTTACCAAATCTTGCATGATAAATGAAAAGGGGACCGAGCGATATTTCGATCATGCCAAATATACTTCCACTCTGTAGACAAAGTCATACGGCGAAACAAGAACCATGGTGGAAACTAATCTGATTTGGGACTAACTATATTTAGCAAAGCACCGCACTTATGAAGCAGTGATACGATAAATGATCTCTGCGTTCCCCCGGGTCCCTGAAGGTGCATAGATCTTTAAGAAGAGAAGCTGTCGTCTCAAAGTGGCTTCCGGCCAGCTTAAACGCCATGAATCAATTTGGCAGATATCCTCATGCGGTAATATATTGTAGAGCCTCAAATTCTCAACCCATTCATGATGTCAATCTCGTATGAGCTTTCTATTGATCTCCCATCATAGAAGTGAATTATATCTGGAATAAAACTCCGTGTTTACTGTGATATTCTCCGTGAATAGCATATGACAACATATACATATTAAACTGACCTTACATAGAATGTGTGTACATATTTTATAGTATGGTGCAATGTCACTGGAGATGTTCAATTTGGCATGATGCCCTTTTGAATTTACAACAAAGAGTATCAAATACACTGATTTAATTGTTTTGTTAACATGAAGCAATTTTTCTTTGGAGATGCATCACAAAAATAGTAAAGTACCGTTTCGAAAGTAGGATTCGTAGGTAATTTAGCCCTTCTGTTCGCTTAGACACAACCTTTGATGTACGATCGCCGTCTCTCATGGCATCATTCTGCTCGTGCTGGAGAACCATTCTTACGCTCCTGTCTGAACATCACAAGTGAGAATGCCATTTCCGACAAAAATAGTTCGTCTGCGGCAACACACGATGTTCAGAATTCTTTTCTACCCTTCAACATGCACAGAGTTTCTTTGAAGTCAGTGGTAGCTGCAGCTTGAACATATCACTAACATACACACTACTGACATGTTCCTTGTATGTACTATCAGAGAATCCCCAACATTTGCATTGCTCGAATATACCATGGTATTAGCAGAAAACATCATCAATAATGGCTTGTTGGTAAGTGACCTAGGTTCTTTTCAGGAGACATACGAAGGACAAAAGTTTCATTTAGAGCCATCTTGTAAGCAACATAGCAACACACAATGAAAGAAACTTTCAATGGCCTCAGACTCGTTAATGGACTATAGTTAGCTACAGAAACATTAACTAAGCTGTTGCCTATTATCCGCAGGGCCCAGCTTTTATTGCAACCTACGTTATACTTTGTCAAACCTTCTAATAACGGGTAAGCTAATAATGGCCACTTTCCTTATTTGCTCCACAGGTCTAACCTAATCAATGATCCAACAGTAGAGAGTAATACAATGCAATCGGTAAGATGTACAAACCTTGGTAATGGCGTCAGTCGAATGGGAAACATCCAGGGCACTGATGGACAACTGAACCTGACTAAACTACATCGACACTCTTTTATTTCCATTTCTGAAAACTTCTGATAACAAGTGTAAATTTCTTTCTTTGCTCCTCGACCACATTAAAATTTTAAGTGTAACTTGTGCGGACACTTCGAAGTAACAGAGTCAAAGTAACTCAGATCTACAAAGCTTCTTTACCAATTGATCATAATTCGATCAAACACACCTGTGAGTATATATTTTCTACAAAACGAATATGAGATTATTAAGGAGCTGAACTGTACGTTGCCATACTATTTTATTGCCAATTATGTTCGTAACAATGATTTTAGTGCATATAAAGTGCGAGGCGATCAATAATCACAGGTGCTTCAAAGGAATGGACAATATTGTTTCTACCTCAACCTTTTTCGCAAACCTTAGAACTTCCTTTGTCATCAAATGCCTTTTAAACAGATTTCTTTCCAGCAAGAATCAATACCAGCTTTCACTGCTTAGCCACTAATCCTGTCTAAATCTTTGATTTTTCTCTTGTCATCTTCTGGTATTGATTCCAATTTCTGGTCATTGCAATATAACTATCACTTCTACACGCGTCTTTTGGTCATGGTGATTAACACTGGGCAGTTGTAATGACAAGCTACAGTATGTCATCTGTGTTGAGAAAGCTCATAAGGTGTGGTAAAGGACCATGTTTACTGTCCAATGGCTTTATGTATCCATTGATTTCTGAAACACCATGTTTTGCCTCATTTACACCGAAATCCTCCTTTGGGAGTCTGTGCACCCCTGAGTCTTAATCAAGGAAAACACACCACAGGGCCCTTTAAGAGGAATGAACTAGACTTTTCCAGTACGATCAATGTTTATTTATCAAGACATGGATTCACAGCCCCCTTTTTTCTGCAGTAGACCTATGTGAAAATCAAACACTGGAAAATTACATCAAGGAAGCAGGGAGAAACCGAGATAAGCTTTTGGCAAGACTATTGTCCCTTTTAACTGTAAAGAAGGACTACGGGTGCATTCAGTTGGTCACGACTTCTGTAAAGAAGACTGGATCCACTGAGAAATTTTCTTCGTGAGACCATGCATGTTGAAAGTGCAGCCTGAGATTGCAGTGGACTGGTCAACAATAAACGCTGCTGAATATTGCAATGCCATGTTCTGAAGCCAATCCACTACACCACAGTGTTCTCAATTCAAATATTTACCATTGATTTCACGGCGATAGAATTACACAAAACATTCTAAAGCATTCGGTAAACAGCCCGGAATCTTCGGTGCCATTGAAAACCAGCTATGGTGCAGTTATGACATCGTTATCTATACTGGAAGGCAACTTTTGTTCAATATGGGAATAATTTTTAATCTCGCGCACGCCTGATTTGAACATTAGGCAATAAAATTGACACAGGGTCCCCTGGCTTGCTGTCAGAAAGAAGGATATTGGTAACAATGGCAGATTATAGTGACGATGAAAATAATTGTTAAAAGAAGAAAATGAGTGAACATTCGAAGCTACATGTCCAACTGATCATTTCTGAAGGGAATCTTGTAGCAATATAGACATATTCATGGAAACTATGGGCATGTATGCGTGTCAAATGATAAGAAAATGATATAAAACAATGATATAAAAATATTCAAATATTATAAAACAATGTCCCTTAAAAAGTGACTTATTTTTGCCGTGCTTCTCTGTGAACCAACCCTGCATCTTGCTCCTGGAAATCTTGATGAGGCAGTGACGCCTGAACCACAACAGACTTCTGATCGCAATGTGTCCCTTTCTGCCAACAATTATATTTGGAAAAGTTAATTCTCTGTTTCAATCGATCATGTGTCTTATTTGCTGATGATAACGAGCCGCTTCACTAGTTGCAGTTTGTATTTGACAATTTTAGTAGTTCGCATGCAAGATTACTTTCATTGAAATAAAACAATAAGACTGGAGATACACGTGTACTGGAAAGATTTACAATTTCTTCCTTTCCCCATTGATGCACAAAAATCAATATGAAGTCAGATATCAAAGAAATCCAGTTGTTTGTCTGATGACTTCTCGCTCTGACCCCTCGAACAAATTTAATTTCCCCGGCAAAATGACGTTATTGATTCGTATCTCTCTTTCCTCATGCAATATCAATACACCGAAAGAATTATTCTGAAAGTACTTGCTTTTCCAATCTGTAAATGTAACTTTTTAACCTCGTTAAATTTTACATAGGCACGCAATTTGAAGTATTATGTCATGGAGTGACTTTTTGATAAAATAGTTCATTAAGGGTTAAATTCAAATCCGTATTATATTGTATTATCTATTTGAATCAGGGCCATAATCCGCTATGTCTATTGTATTTCATAGTATTTTGAATGGAAATAGTATTTCTTTGGATCAAAGGAGACCAAATTCCCTGTCCAAAATGGTTCCAGTTGATTTGTTACAGATTTGGTTCATTG